>SNQN01001809.1:16927-30648 GCA_008642245.1 Bassia scoparia
TCGTTTTGACACTTTACCAAAAGTGTCGACAAAAGCGTCGAGAAAGCTGCAAAGACTTTTGTCTTTTTAGTGTTTATCCCAAATTTCCACATCTTTTTGGAGATGAAAAATTTCCCAAGTAATTTTCGGGAAACTCATCGCGGAGTGTAGTCTCTGACAAACAGGATATCTTCAGCTTTAACACTTAAGGGATTTAGTTACTTTGCACAAGAACACTTCTTCCTTTCAAATTCATATTCACTGGTATAGTAGACGATCACTCACACCAGGCCTTTAGCTTGATGTTAGAATAAGAAACTCGCTTCTCTCTCCTGATTTTTCGAACACCACCTTCTCATCGCCTACAAATTAGAAATGAACCGTGATCCTTCAACCAACTCCATGCCGAATCACATCAATTCATCCATGAGGTAAACTCTTAAAGATTGTGATCATCACCACGTCATCAATGACAACAGAACTATTTCGGAAAGCACCTCCCGTGATGACAAAAATTTTTCCCATTAGGGAAGGATATCATATTGATTTGACAGACACGGACAGAGTAATGACCTTTTCAAACAAAAGAAGAAGAGACGAAAGGAGAAACAATAGTACCAGTTATCAAATAAACATATAGGCAGGAATAGAGGGTTCAAGCATATTAAATCTAATCTACACTTACAAAATTGCTTTTCTAAAAGCTAATCGCAATTCGTCTTACTACCAATGTAGTCCTTGCACACTAAGTTCAAGTCCCATTACATCAAAAGTTTCAACTAACTCATTCACAGCAAGTCGGAACCGTTTACTTTTGATACCAAACTTGAAACGACCCGTCTATTACAAGTGCATTGGCGAACAATACACTAATTTGGGTTCTTCAATATATGCGGAAATTTTAATACTTCAAAAAACAAAACTTAAATAAACGATGTAATTACAAATCCAGCCAAGGAAGCGAACACTGCCACAACTGGGTGGAAATCAATTCAAAACGGGCTAAATCCAAAATTACACACAGTCTATCAAATCAAAGGAGGTAATCCTAGTTTTCTTAATAGCCTTTCCCCTGCAGCTCCATAACAAATCATTCCCTCTCCTGCATCATCTAAAACCACAAAATTTCTCCACTATTACCCAGGTCTTCGTAGACCACTCCTTAACACACATGTTCAACTTAAACAAAGAAGTGTGAGCGGAGAGAGGGCTATAAATAAAAAGAATTCAATTCATAGCCCACAAAAGCTTATCCAAAACATTTTAGTCCAAACGAATTAACCAAGACAATAAAACTACTAAATCCAGTAAATAAGTTTAAGCCAGTAAAATTTTGAAGCAAGCATTTACATAAGCCCTGTCTAAGAATGGCCGATCCCTCATTTTTTCGATGATTCCGAACATAACGAGAACGACAACTACAATCCAAAAAACCAATCTACTATAGATGTGATGTCCAATCGAAGGACCACTATGACTTACCCAACGATTTCCAATTATTAACAATACAAAACCATCAAGGATCAATTCTCCAAAACCAAATCCCAAAATCTAAACGAAATGCCAAATCCAATTTATTCAAAGGTACCAACTATGGACTCTATAATCCCTTAAGAACTCCAAAAGACCACCAATGGCAAATTCCAAATAGTTCCCTACGTACCGTAGTGAAGTATGATAAAACGTAATTAAGGTCGAAATCAAGATGTCAATACAGACCAGTCAAATTTCAAATTTCATAAGATCAAGTTCACAATTCAAAACTCTTTAGCAAAACCTACTGGGAAATATTCAATTAAATAAAATACACAGAGAAAACAAAATAAACTTTTGCATAATCCATGTAATAAGCATGAGAATAAAATAGTAAGTTAGCACAAAAACATTAGTTTGAAACCCACATACAAAACTAAAAATTACATTGTTAAGAACCTAAATTAAGAAAAGCTTTAATCATTAGATTCACCAAAATTAAGGCCAAAATTATCATAAATCTTAATTAATTAATAAATACAAATTGGCATTATTCTAAATTATTTTAAAATTTTAAAGACTTAGAGTATGATTATTTTAACCATTTTGCTAGATAATTTAATAATTGAAAAACCAAGCGATAATTATATCCTAAAGATTACCAAATAACTCAAAAACAATTTATTAAAGCTTTAGATAAAATGTTAAAGTAGTTTTAACCCTAAACAACTATTTGTGGTTGCTTATGACATAAAACCAAACAGAGATTAAACTGTACAAAAACGATTTAAATAGACTTAGTGTAATTTAATAATTCCTGGGAGAAGACCTATTTAATAATCCAAATAATTTAGACCATTACTAAAAGAGTTAAAACACAATTAGTACAAAACAAATAGGCAATATTTATTTTTAGAAACAATAAAAATAATTTTCAGAATTTAAGTTTGTTAAAACGAAATAAATGAATAAGATTGTCAGTGAATTCCTTTTTAATTAATAAATTAACCAAAATTACCCAATCATTTTGGACCAATCCCTAATTTTTCAAGCCCATTTTAGAGCCAGAAAAACGTGACAAATAATTTCAATTAATAATTTTCTGAATTAGTCAAAAACTTTATGAATTTCAGTTTACAAAAAACAAAGAAAAGAAATTATTTGAGGCATTAAACTAATTTACCCATAAACAACAAATTTACCATCAATTTTATAGGATGAATCTAAGGACTAATTAAATTATTTTGACACAAAAACAAAAGAAATCAGGCAGAACAATATTTTACAAATTCACGCCTAAACAATTCTTAATCTAAGTTATATTCAGAAAAAATGCTAAATAAATTAATCGCTTTGTAGCAGAATAGATTGGGGATGACAAGTCCTGGATACAAGATTTCCCTAGCTTTTGGGTTGAAAGACGTGTAGAGGCTTCCCTTCAATGCTACCCCCGGAGAGCTGACCTTRTATTGGACAAAGTACGACTCCTGTCTACCTCCGGTCTCCTGGTCAACGTTTGCWTGCTTTTGCTRCTCAAAGTTGGCCTGGCACCTGCACAAAGGAGAATGATCCTATTTGGATTATCTCCCCTCCAATGCTTAAGTAAGTACGGGTTTAAGGGAGTAACAGTGCTAGGCTAGAGAGAGAAAGTAGTGAGAGATGCTCTCAAGTTGGTAGGAAGTTGTATGCAATTAATGCTAGGAGAATGTAGGTGCCATAATTGTGATTTCTCGGGGTATTTATAGGCAATCCCCCAAAAACCAAGGCAACCGTTAGATGTGTGACACTTGTCACCCATCCGTGCTTCCTTGTGTCCCTTACTACCATTTGGTGTAGGAAAMTCGGTTCTCTGTCTTGTTTCATTCCAGATTAATTTAATTAGTAGCGTTTACCACGTGGATCGCTTTGACCCAATATTTGGAGGACACGTGGACAAGGATTTTTCTTGCCACATCATTTGCTGCTCATACACCTTCTAAATCGTTGGATTTAAAGGGTGTGTGATCTTTATTTTACATTAATTTACACTTTGCAAATAAACCATAAATCAAATAATTTATCTCTTTCTTCCTTTTTTTGCCTTGGGAAGTGTGCCCTCGTGAGTGGTGAGTGGCCTGGCCAAGAATTCCAATCGCCTAACATTTATTTCGCGTGGCAGCAGCCCAGGTGTCCAATTGGYCCTTCCRYCTCAATTTCCTTCTCCATTTCAAATTTGAAAAGAAGGGGGAAGAGGAACCGGTGAGGCCGYGGTATAAATACCCCTTGAAGTGGAGAGAGAGGGACTTTTTTAGCTCTGACTTCTCTCTAAAAAATCACTCTCGCCTCACACGTCTCTCTCTACACTTCACAAGTTTTCTGAGTTRGACGACGACGTAGTTTTGCAGTTCGCAACTTCTCAAGCTTCGCTCTTCGCAGTTTTTCTAGATCTTCTTCAACACTTTGTTGACTTCGCACTTCAGGTACTGTTCGCACCTTTCCTTTCTTCGCATTTTTTTWTATTCTTTTTTAGCAAAGTAATAATGAGCGACGCACCTTGGAAGAGCCTAGTCCAAATTTGCCTGGCTCTAATTCAACTYCTTTCTCTTCTACCCTTGATTTTTTGTAGCTCCTCGTCCCATCCTTGACACTGTGGCTYTTGATATCAAGATGCCTCGCATTAAGACCACTGCTACAAGGAGACCTGAGAACTAAATATGGGAAGACGAGGAGCCAGAACCGAGTACTACTGGCAGTTTGCCCATGCGAGTGGAAGACTCGAGTCTTGAATCCGCAGATTTAAGTGGAAGGATAGACACTGCTTTACACGAGAGCAGCGACAAGGAGACTAATTTAAAATCTGCCAAGATTAGGGCGAGGAGGCAGATTACGAGTAGGATCGCCAAGAATAAGCCTCCAGTAGACAAGGACAAGGACAAATCCTCCCTCAACTATAGTGCAAAAGGCTTAGAGGGCCGCACTTTTGCAATTCCAGCACATCTACGCAKCTCACATTGGCTTCGTCTTGCCTTAAGTCAAGGAGAGGTTCGTTATCCCTYCTGAGGGGACTGTGATCACCCAGACTACGCAGAACACCTTCGCAGTTTATAAAGCGGTGGTGGACTTGGGTCTTCGTTTCCCTCTGCACCCCTTCATAATAAATTTGATGAAGGCCTATGGCATAGGCCTCGCACAGTTGACACCGCAGTCATGGTGTCACATGCTCGGATATATGCCATCTGTAAGGTGAAGGGCTGCCCGTGCAAGGCTGAGGTCTTCCTTCGCATGCATCTGATCTCTAAGAACATCAYATGCCAAGCTAGTTGGTTCCAGCTTCAGCAGAAGGGAAAGTATATGATCTCGCTGGACAAGCCAAATAAAGTGTACAAGTGGAAGAGTGACTTCTTCCTTGTGCACACAAACAACACCCCCTCGCTAAGATCCTCTCCTCTTGGACCTCGCATTAGAAAGAATTTAAGGAGAGCGATTTGGGTGTAAGAACTCCTGATATTGTACAGCAGCTGGGTATTTGAGACTAAGGGAGTACACGATATAGGGCTAAATCGTAGACCCATATGCTCTAGGCAATAGGAAGTTTTATTGCGAGCCTTTGACTGAGGTGGTCCGAGAGTAGGGAGAGCTGAGTAGACTTTCAACTTCTTAATATTGTTTTAATCTGAACTTTATTCTAACCAGTGTTCCTGTCTCGCAGATTCTGCGCTCGAAGTCTTCCCAGTCATTTAAGTGGAGATGTTATGTGAGGACTTTCAAGCTTTTGAGCCACTGGCGGTTAAAGCGATTAACATGAATAGAATATTCATGGTAAGTTCTCATCTAGCATTTTTGTTCTGCCCTCGGCACGAAAGTTTTTCTCAAAGCGGCAGTGATGTGTATGTCGTATGAATTTTCTAATGCGAGTCTGTTCTTTTGCTTGGTGTGCGATGTTTCTCCTTAGATTTTTTTTTAATTTGCAGAAGTTGGAAAGGCCTTCCTGATATCTTAAGCTGGAGGTTCGCTCTGCCACGAAGAAGACCGTTCAAGTATTGCTACAGGCAGATTAACAAGAATGATATTCTTTCTCGCCACACACGGTGTTGAAGAAGACACCACACCTGCGGGGTGTAGGAGAAGAAGCACCTTCCTCGGGGGCAGAGAAAGAGAAGTAAACCTTCTCGCGGTGAGGAAAAAGAGAAGAAAAACGTCTCGCTTCGGTGCGAGGAGAAGGAGAAATAAACCACCTCGTGAAGTGAGAGTAAAGAAATCCAAACACTCCTGGTAGCGGTAGAGAAGATGAACAATCAGCCCTCCCCTGCGGGGAAGTCCTACACCCGCGCTGCAAGTCCTGGGGTGGAATATAGCGACCCTCCGAGGGCAAAAGAGGAAGAGTGGCGAGGGTATCGGCAAGGACGAAGGTGAAGTTGCTGCTACAAGCCCAAACGCCCTAAGCCACTCCTCCAAAGCCTAAAGGGGGACACTCGTGGTCAGTCGGTTGGCAAGAAGAGCCTCCCTTGTTTCTTATCTGAGCGCATGCACGAAGAGCAGCAGACAACAGGTAATTAGTTTTCCCTCGGTGTTCATTTGGTATATGCTCATCCCACCGAGTTCGTCTTTTAAAAGTGATTAGATTTCTGCTTGTGGGCGCGAACCTAGTGGTCGCAGTCTTAAGAGGTGACATTTAAAGGAGATCAAAGTCTTTGCTGGTTCTCTCTTTCATGCTCCGCCAGCCGTTGATCATTGGCTGGTCTGACTCTAGATACTTGTTCATGTACCACTAATGCATTTGTGTAAGCTATATTGCGATCAGATTCCCATCTAGATGGCGAGGTAGATTCTAAGAATTGATTGGCTTAAAACCTAGCAGTGGTGTCAAGTCAATCAATCATACTAATATCCCTTAAACTTGGAGGTTGAGTCAAGGAAGTCGAAGGTTTATCTCCCTCGCAGGTCGCAGCTGCCCTGGCTTTCAGATATGTGCGGGTCAACTTTGAGTGTTTTTACAAAACGGTAAGCTCGCACGTCATAGCTTGCCRTGGTTTACTAATTTTGTGCGAGCCAATTTTAAACGTTTTTACAAAACGGTAAGCTTGCACGTCGCTGCTTGCCCTGGTTTACCGATTTTGTGCGAGCCAATTTTGAATGTTTTTACAAAATGGTAAGCTCGCACGTCGCAGCTTGCCCTAGTTTACCGATTTTGTGCGAGGCAATTTAGAACGATTTTACAAAATGGTAAGCTCGCACGTCGCAGCTTGCCATGCTTTTCAGATTTTGTGCGAGCCAATTTTGAACATTTTTACAAAATGGTAAGCTCACACGTCGCATCTCATTCTTTAGGCAAGATGCGAGACCATAGGCGAAGGAATGAGTGCTTTCCCAATCTACTTTATAGGTCGAATCTCCATACTTGTGMTATTTCTCGATGCCTTRTGGGTCACTTGCTCTTGATATGACAGGGTGCGAGMCCAATTCCGTTGATTTTACAAAACGGTGAGCTCGTACCTAACAKATTTTATTCTTTGGTGCGAGTCAGTTTCTGTAGATTTTAGAAAACGGTAAGCTTACACGTCACATACTGTATGGGTCGTTTGCCCTTGGCACATTTTTTAGAGCTATTTGCTCGTCTTACGTTGTCTTGGAACGTTTGTTCCCTTGCATACCTAGGGACGTTTGCCCTCCTTTTTTGTTTGGGACATTTTCCATATTTTGATAATTTTACCAAGTTTGGAAACTTCTAAGCACATGACTTGTTAAAAATTTCGTCAAGTTTTTAGGTTAATTTTTACAAGTAAATTATRAGTTAAATCTCGTTTTGAGATTGGCCATGGGTGTAAACTATTCTCTTTGAATTTTACTCTATGCCTAAGGAGGGGAGTTTCCCTTGTTAAGATAACAAAAATTTGAAGTTCAAAGTATTGAAGGCTTTCATTCAATCTAGATACTTCAAAATTTTACAAGTTTTGAGCGCCTTTAGGTCGACTCAAACTTGACAATGCGAGTGCACGCTTGGCAACCCGACTTAGGATGAGCGCCTTCAGTTCGACTCATGAATGGTTGCTTAAACATAGAATTTTCTTAAGTTCTCGGCATTCCATGGATGGGTAAGCCGTTGCCCTTGACCATCTTCTAACTTAAAAGTTCCATCCCTTAAGACCTCACAAATCTTGTATGTGCCTTTCCAATTTGGGGTCAAATTTTCATCTTCCTTTGCCCTTCCCGTGGATTCCATCTTTCTAAACACTAGGTCTCCCAATTAGAGAGGCATATGGTTGACTCTTTTGTTGTATTCCCGGGACATCCTTAGGAAAAGGAGAGCATTGCCTCGGATTTCAGGCACGAGGTCAAGATCACACTTCATTGCCTCCCAATTTCCTTCTTCGGTGTATGTCATGACCCGTAGAGTTGGTTCGTACATTTCGATGGGCAACACGGCATCTGAGCAAATGACAAGAGTGAATGGAGTCTCTCCCTTTGAGTTCTTCACCGTCATTCAGATTGACCACAACACATTGTACAATTCATCCACCCATAAACCCTTTGCATGGTCCAACTTCTTCTTCAATCCATTACTTATGATTTTGTTAAAGGACTCAACCTGTCCGTTAGCCTGGCATGTGTCACAGAGGTAAAGTGGGCGGTGATTCCTTGGCCCGAAAGCCAGTTGGTGAGGATGTTGGAGTAGAATTAAGGGTCATTGTCGAAGACGATGGACTAAGGCACGCCATAGCTAGTGATGATGTTCCTTATTAAAAACCCTTGGACATCAGGCATCTTGATGTTTCTCATTGCCTTAGCTTCCACCCATTTGGTGAAGTAGTGTATTGCCACGATCAAGAATTTCTTTTACCTTGGAGCTTGAGGAAAAGGACTGAGAATATCCACACCCCATTCGGCAAATGGTAAAGGTGATAGCACAGGGTACAATTGATTTGCTGGCCGTTGATGAATGTTGGCATGGATTTGTGTAGACACCTGAAAATGTGTCTCCCCAAATGAGTAATCCGTGATGAAACATACCGCGTCTCGCGTTTGTTTCGACTCAGAAAAGATGCTTTGAACTCACGAAAGTTGGAAATACGTGAGGTCGTACTCGGAACTATTGAGCAAAGGTCACATACAAGGCAAACATATTTTCTTTCGGTTTTCTCGATAAACTCAAAGGTTTTCAAACAAGTTACACTGGCGATTCTCATGCTTTTTGTTTTCCATCATGTTCGTCACATTTTTCTGAATCCGCCAGTATTTTTAAATTATTTTTCTGATTTTTCTATGATTTTCTATGAATTTTGCAATGTTTAAATACGCAGAATACGCAGAAAATACGTGAATAATTAGAAAATACTCCGGAAATACGTGGAACCTTCTAGAACATTCTAGAACTCCTTGCTTGGAGAGCAAGGGTGTCTAGGTGCGTCGAATCAAGGGAAATCACGAATAAAATCGGAGGAAATCAAAATATTTCGAGGTTTTTGGAAAATATATACGAAATCATTGAGCGTATATACGCAGATGATGAGCGTATATACGCAGATGATGAGCGTATATACGCTCATCAGGAGCGTATATACGCTCCATTTGCTGCGTATATACGCTCAACCATCACATACGAAATTGCCAAAATCTTCATGGAGTATTGCAGCGTATATACGCTGAGGTTGAGCGTATATACGCTCCCCATGAGCGTATATACGCTCATCCTCAGCGTATATACGCAGGGTTTTTGTGCTTCGTTTTTGCCTCGTGCCTATAAATACTCCCTTGCCTTGCTCAGTCCGGGACACGACTTCACACCTTCACTTCATACGCTCTCACGGCTTCAGACACGCACAATTCCCGAGACACATCTACTCCTTCTCTCTCTCAAAAACACTCAAAACACATTCGTTTTCAATTCAAAGCATCGATTCTTTCGAATCAACAAGCGAAATAAGGGTATAAATCTGAGATTACTCACCAAAAACCTCTTTTCACTCTTTTTTAATTCCTTTTGTCTCTCTTAATTTGATTAACCATTGTTATGAGTTTTAATTCAATTAAAACAATGTAGAAACTCACTTTTTAATCGTTTCATGTAAATATGTAGGTTTTTCTTAATGTTTTCAATGTTTCCATGGTTTTTGGTTTATTATACATATTATTATTGTCAATACTAACGCGTTTGTTTGTCTCAATTAGCAATTCAATCGAAAGGCGATTCCTTTGAGTTTTATTCTAACAATTTGATTGTTTGCAGTGACAAGGTGAGAGGGCGCACATATATATTATCATGCTTACTAACCTTTGTTTTCATGTCTTGTATATATATCTTCTATCACACTTGTATATATTGTTTAAACAAGACCGGAATTTAATCGCTTGTCACATTAAAGTCAGATAATCATGGACGACCGGTTTTCTAAGCACCTTATTAATATTGACTAACAATCAAGTGATCGCCTTGTCCATTGTAGAAGTCATTGGTTTGTACATAATAGCAACCCACCTAGTAATTAGTGCGCTTTCAAGATCAATTCAATAGGCTCTTTGAATTCAATTGTTATGATTTATGGAACTACAATGAGACCGAGTAGAGGCCGCTACATGCGGGCGAATTGGGTTACAGATCTGATTCGTACCATGTCCCCGAACCCACACTTTGGTTACTGGACCTATTTGTGGGGCCACTAGTTTGGCACCAATGTTTCGGGCGTCCGTGAATAACCTATATAGGCACGGTGGCGATCCCCTCAATTCGACGACACACCCCAACGCATTCACATGCGGATTCCATGGCTCAACTCCATGACACTGAAGCTGAGGTCACGCCCCTCCTAAGGCGGGGCGAAGCCCTACAATTTGGCACTTTTGAGACTTCTTAACTAGATTACCAGCATCTTCTCTCAAACTTGGCTAGCAGTAGCCCGTTCGAAGGGTCTTTTCCGCTAAAGAACTTGCCCCAATGTGTGATCCACACTGGCCTTAATGGATATCATCCAACACTTCTGCGCCTTTCTCAAGAGTGATGCATTTGAGTAAGGGGTGAGAGAAAGACTTCTTTTAGAGCTGGCCATTCCAATATACAAACCACGTATCTCGCCGCTTCATATACTTAGATTTTTTAGGATCAAGAGGTAGGATTCCGGTATGCTTGAACTCAATTATTTCGTCCATCCAAGTGTTTCCCCTATTGATATAGTGGACCTCGTCTAGCTCATCTATACCCCGCTGACTCTTTGACATTCCAAAAGACTTACCTTGGAGAGTCACCCGTAGCTGAGCTAGCCAGCTTGGACAATGAGTCGGCTTGGTTATTTTCCGACCTAGGCACTTGCACTAGGTGGAAACGTTCTAGACCTTCAACCACCTTCTTGACCATGTCTAAGTACTTGATCATATTTTCATCTCTGGCCTCATATTCTCCATTGACTTGGCTCACCACTAGTTGCGAATTCGACATAGCATCAATTTTTCATGGCCCAGTCGCCTTGCACATTCTGATTCCCGCCACCAGAGCTTCATACTCGGCCTCATTTTTAGAGGTTTGGAATTAGAATTGCATGGCATATTCGAAGGTATCTCCCTCCGGAGACTTGAATAAGATCCCTGCCCCACAACCATTTTGGGTGAATGATCCATCCACAAACAATATCCAAACGTCGCTGGACGTTTCGGCTGGAGGAGGCTTGGTCATTTCAACAATGAAGTCTGTAAGGGCTTGCCCCTTTATGGCCTTCCTTGGTTCGAACTTGAGGTTGAACCCGTTTAATGTTATTACCCATTTCAACATTCTCCCTGAAGACTCTAACTTGGTCAATGGTTGCTTGATTGGCTGATCAGTGTAGACAACAATCTTATGTGTAGCAAAGTATGGACGGAGCTTTTTGCTAGCCATCTTGAGTGTTAGGCCAAATTTTTCGGACGTGGCGTAGCGCATTTCAGCTCCTTGAAGTACATGGTTACAAAGTAAACTAGCAATTGAGGTCCTTCTCTCTCAGCCACCAACACGGCCGAAAAGGCATGTTTTGAGACTGAGAGATACATATACAAAGTCTCTCCTTCCATGGGACTCACCAACCTTGGAAGAGAGTGCAAGTGTTCTTTCAACTTGACAAAGGCAGCTTCAGCCTCTTCGCTCCATTCAAATTTGGCACTCTTTTTAATTGCCTTGAAGAAATATTGACATTTGTGTCCAGACTTGGAAAGAAATTTACCAAGTGCTGCTAGACAACGTGTGAGTGTTTGTACTTCCTTTACATTCCGTGGCGATTGCATGCCCAGGACAGCTTTCACTTTATCGGGGGGCCTCAATACCACATTCATCAATTAAGAACCCCAAGAACTTGCCAGAAGTAACCCCGAACACACACTTCTTCGGATTCAATTTCATGTCAAAGTGACGCAAGTGTCAAKTGTCTCTCGTAGATCCCTAGCATGATTTTCCTACGTTTTGCTTTWAATGATCATGTCATCAATGTAGGCTTCTACATTCCTTTTAAGATGCTTAGCGAAGTTGGTGTTTACACATCTTTGGAAGGTAACAGGGGTGTTTCTCAAGCCGAATGYCATTACCTTGTTACAATACAACCCATTATCAGTGACAAAGGCTCTKTTMTCCTGGTCTTCCTCCTTAAGAGGGATTTGATGAAACCCTGAATAACCGTCTACGAAGCTCATAGCCTCGTTCCCCGCTYSAGAAMTAACTAGCTTGTCAATTTTTGGGAGTGCGCAGCTATCTTTTGGACAAGCCTTGTTCAGATCTGTGTAGTCCACACACATTCTCCATGTCCCATTTGGCTTGGGAACTAGCACAACATTGGCCACCCAATCTGGATATTGGCAAGGACYAATGAACCCGGTGTCTAGCAGTTTTTTCACTTCCTRGTCAASTGCCTTGCTTCGTACTGGACCCAAGTTTCTCTTCTTTTGCTTGACCGGTTTGAAGGTGGGATCAACGTCTAAGCTATGGTGGGCGATCTTTAGATAATGCCCTGACATCTCTTCTGCTGAGAGCGCGAAGACGCTTTTGTACTCTCTTAGCAAGTCTTCAAACTCTTGCCCCAGTTTATCATTCATATCATCACCTACCTTAACCGTTCACCCTGGCAAGGTGGCGAGGAAGTCTATCAGTCTGCTATTGTAATTTGTTAGAGGAATTCCACATGCGCTCTCTGATTTGTAAACAAAATTTCAGGAGATTTTATTTTTGTTGTGTTGCAACCATTGTTTATAAGTTGAGCATTTCTATCTCCTTGGGTGAGAAAGAGTGGAGAGACCGTGTCAAGAACAGAAACAAATCTATAGAGCCTTGCTATGACTTAATCTGGAAGAGACAAGGTGGAAAGAATCTAATTGAGTATCGGATTTAATAGTTTGGAGATAAAGAAAAGTCGGAAGTGGACGACCGATAGTGTTGTCATTTATTGCAACTTAAAAGGATATGTGCAACTAAATAACTAATTCTAGTTTGTTTGAACAATCACTTA
The DNA here is from genome assembly GCA_008642245.1 of Bassia scoparia. Taxonomy (NCBI): domain Eukaryota; kingdom Viridiplantae; phylum Streptophyta; class Magnoliopsida; order Caryophyllales; family Amaranthaceae; genus Bassia; species Bassia scoparia. The sequence continues at coordinate 29,812 of SNQN01001809.1, forward strand.
GATAATATCTGACTACATAAGATGAGGATTAATACTTCAAGATCAAATTGCAGGCAACTGACACCAAACTGGTATGAATTAGGCTTTTGGCCTATAGCTGCTCAGCTGCTGTGATTGTACACTGACCATAGAATCTCAGCTATATTATTGTACAGTTGATTTTGTTGACCATCTTGCATGACCATATAGTCTGGTTTCCTAATTAATTAGAATAACTGATGCGAAGTATATTAAAAGTAACTCAATTTACTTTTTGTAATGCTTTTTAAAGGCTTTCCCTATGAATGCAATGTGCTTGCATCGCTGAGAAATGGGGCACTGGAAACAAGCTCCTCAGCAACCTGGACGACAGAGTGGAGGGCATGCAAAGCCCTTAGTACAGGAGGCAAGTTTGCTGTGCTTCATTCATCTATTTGCTACTTTGATTCATTGGGTTTATATTTGTCTAAGCATGAGCTCTACTGTAAAGTTTTCTCATAGGTTCAAATTTGTGGAGCGTACATGAATCAGTTGAGATATTTTGTGTAATGTGTGTGTACGTTTTTTTAAAGCTTATCTCAAGTGTGCCTGTTTGGAGTAGTTGTGGCTTTCATCGACTCATTGGATGATTTCTCAATTATTATTTTGTACTGTCATTGCATCAATTCTGCTTGCACTTGTTATTTTCCTTGTACATCTCTTTTGTAGTTGAAAGTTCGAGTTGATAATGATCTTATTCTATGAACTTGCAGGTCATATCTCAGAGTTCGTGTTGAGCTTTCATATAACTGATATATTTTCAACATTTCTTCTTTTACAGGTTCGTAATTTAGAGGTCACACTAATAAGAAGAAATGT
>SNQN01001809.1:32645-72514 GCA_008642245.1 Bassia scoparia
CAAGTTGACCCCTTGACCCTAAAAGCTTGCCTCAAACCATGTATACCACTATACCCCTGAGGCCCCAATCATTAAAAAAATTCTACCTAATCCCAGACTTCAACAATTTATCTCGACAACTTGTTGATAGCCAAGCTTTCTCAAAAATCTAGCTTCATTACTCATTTCACTATCTTATGCTTAGATAGGTAAAAYCAAGGTTCATGTTGTGATCTTTAATTCTTCAACCTTCTGGTTTTAGGTAGAACTCTATTAGCAAGGAGCTATTAAATATGTAGAGCACTAGCAAAAGATCTTTAATCCAGTAWAGACATAAAAACTTACAAAGTAGATTCCATATGGACTCTAAAAGGAATCACGGATCTCAACTTAAGAAAATAAAAAGAAAAGGTATAGTAGCGAGTATATACAGCCTAGTCAATGTAAAATCAGCAGAGCAACATAAGTCCACCAATACCAAAGAAAACAGCACCCTCAGAAAACAATTTCATAGCCAAATTATAGATGTAGCTCAGATGTCTTATTAAGAGATTATCCGCAAGTTCTGAAGAAGATGAAAAAAGAAGTCCAATCCTTTCAACTTTGARAAGCTCCTCAATACTACAAAGAATTCATCCAACAAAATCATAAATAATAAAGGGAGGAAATCAAGTGTTTCAAAAGAAATCATGACGCTCATTCATAAACAGAATGATGATGCTACATGGGGGTACGTTTGTTTGAAGGAAAAAACATCTAAGATCTATTCGACTGTAATACATGATAAGCGGAATTTTCTTTCGCATCATCTCTTCATGCCAAAGAATTTGGATAAGCCGCATCATATATGCCCTAAGTCAACTAAATTTAGTTTAAAATGACCATTGTACGAGACTATGGGCATTGACCAGCTGTCTTTCACCCATTTACAACATATAGAACTACTAAACACTTGCTAAGTTGGATTGCAATGCWGCCCACTATATTACTACTAACATTGCAATATCGCTCCTACACTTCTAAGAAACTAATTGTAGAGCTATTACCCCAACCTTACTAAACATACAACATTAATATGGAGGTGKAAATATTCAGCTATAAACTATACTAATAACTCATTTTTTATCTTCTTAAAATTCATCCTCACTCAGGTATAATGAATTCCACACAACAAGAAAATTGGCTTCGGCCGACCACGATTACCGACCGAAAATCGGTCGGTAACAGGAGTACCGAGCCGATAACTGGTCGAATCATTGTCGAAAACAAGTCATCGGTAATCCAAAAATTAACCGACCGACTATCGGTCGGTAAGGGTTTACCGACCGATTTACCGACCGATCACCGACCGATAACATCCGACCATTTTTTGGAGGGAAAAATTTGATTCCCGACCGATATGTCGGTCGGTAATCAAATTTTTCCCCCCAAAAAGTAAAGGGACATGGAGTATTACCGCCGATTTTGAAAAATCGGTCGGTACGACCGACATATCGATCGGTAATCACCCTATATTATTATTTTTTAATTTAAAAATTCTCATTACCGACCGAATTTCGTCGTAAATTCAATTTGTCGCAACAAAAAAATATATTTTACCGACCGCTTATCGTCGGTAATTCATAGGAGGAACAAAAAAAAAAGAAGTACAGCAGTGCATTCTCTTCCCAAATTTTTTTGTCATTCAAAAATCACATAAATTAGTTGTTAATTTACATCAAGAGGATAATAAATTAGTGGATGATTCAAGTAACATCCTAACTTCATCTCCCTTGAAGTTTGAACTGGGATGTACAATATTTCCAGCAGCACTGTCAGAGAGGACTATGAATCGAGTTCATCTTATACATAATAGAATTTACTGATCCACCTTTCCTTCATCATCCTATCTCTTTTGCCTTTTATGAGCCTCCCAACAAACTGTCACAGGCTGAATTATACATATAGAAGTGTTAGCTGAGTGTATGTTACCTAATTTCAGTAGAAAAAGATTATTTGTCTAATTCAAATTGCAAATTAAGCTGACAAACCATCTCAAATATTCATTATGAATTTCAATATTAATTTTTTATAAAAAATAAAAAAACTTTATATAATTATATGATGAGTTTGAAACATGCATACCTATAATTCTACAACTGTCCAAGTTCCAACAACACTGATTTAATGAATGTAAATTTTCATTAATTAAGTTAGGTATGTTATTGTAGAGAAGTTCTGAGGTCTAAAATTTCTACTCTATTACTCACTGTTGTACAACACACAGTTAATAATTTTTCGTAGTCTAGTTGCAATTGTTTAATGTATCCCAATTAATAAGGAATTTTAGTGGTTGCAACAAAGAGAATATGAATGAATGAATTATTTCCTTCATAAACAACCTGCCTAATTCTTCTTGACCAACGGAAGCAAAACATTAGAAACTCATAATTCTTCAGATCAATTGCCCATCAGTACATCATTAAAGATGGGTTTGTGTTTACCATTTATTCGGGTTCTCAATAATAGTACTTAATTTCGGATATTCCTTAAGTATTTACATAGATGCGAATCAACGATTTATTTAATACAGGATTAGGCCCATCGTTAAAGCTTATGTCTATATATGACCATGACAAGTCCGTGACAAAGTTATAACTCGAGAGGACACTTAAAAATTACCAAGTAAAGCACCTAATTAAATAAGTGTTAATTTACGACAAAACTAGCTTGATCATAAATCCAACGTTAGAATATAAAGGCGTCAAAATTATAGGAGGTACAGAATGTATGTATATAATTGAATGTAGTAAAGTAAATAAACATGAAATCAAAATTAAAAATGAATGAAAGAGTAAAAAAAACATACCTTTTCAGATATAGCGTCTTGAACAACAAGAATATCAGAGGTGATGGCATTAATAACTCACCAGTAGAAGCTCTTAGTGTCAAAAAGAGAGATATCTTGACTCAACATTGACCTCAAATACGCCATCCTCATTTTTGCTGCTTGTCTTTCTCCAGTTTGCATCCAACATGCCCCTTTATCATATATATATATATTATATATATATATATATATATATATATATATAATATATATTATATAATATTATAAATTATATATATATATATATATATATATCAAATTATATGTTAATAATACTTATAACTAATATCCTCATTAATTAATAACTCATTAATTCTTCAAAATGTATAATTATGATGTAAAATAACTGAAATAATTTTTAGTAATGATAGATAAAAACATATGATTATTTAAATCTAAAGGTATTATTTAGGACATATTACTCGTACAAGAAATGATAATAGCAGCAATCCAACCAATCAATCTAAATTATTGGTACAATATTACGAAAATGCACTCAATTTGCATTATTCACCATCTTCGACACCAACTAGAAATTCAACGCCAAAAGTTATCACGGGAAATGATTTTAGACCCTCTCGATTCAAAACATATGTTGCCTCTAGGAGGGTACAAACAGTTGACACAAATTTGATAGATTGAACAAAAATAAAAATAAAAAAAGAAGAAGAATTGATACCTTGGAACATCATGAGAAGTTTCTCTTGGAAAAAGGTAAAGCAACACCAATGAGATTAATCAACTTTCCGAACAAGATGAAGAAAACAGGCACAGAAGCACCGTGCGCAATAGCACAGAAGCATCATATCCTGCTCATCTATCTAAATTTCACGAGAAGCATCATATCCAAGCTGTATAGTGAGATTTAATCTGCCACGAAAAAAAAATAAAAAATAAAAACAAAAACAGGAGATTGCAATCTAATTTTAATTAAGGAAGATTATTATATATTTAAYCATATAATCAGGTGACTTAGTTCATGGGCCATGGCTCATGTAGTCATGTGTACATTTGAATATAAAAATAAAGACAGCATATACAATACACCTATGCTTAGTATGCAGTGGCTTTATCAAATTAAGCTTATTAAAAACGAATGGATAAGACTACTTAAATTGAAAAGGATAAATTGATGTAGTAATACCCGCGAAGTCGAACCAATTCAAGGCAGGTAATGCGGGAGGCCATCTCTGCATAGTGGTTATTATTCTGACACCTTGCTGCCAATGGAGATTTCTTAATGAGCGCAAATCGGGGCAATTCCCGATTTCCAATTCGCGAAGGCTGGGGATGCGTTGAAGCTCCCTACAGTACAGTTGATTGACCGCAAATTCTCAAATGCAGATATAGAGAGGGCTGTGAGTGAGGTTGGCAATGAACCATCTGCTGGAAATGACTCAAATGAAGACTACTTAGTCTAGTAAGAGTCAACTTTTCAAGAGAGGTGAGTCTGTTGAGCCCCGAATTGCTATAATACCGGTCACACTCCAATTCGCGCAATGTAGGTGGCAGGCCCCTTCTAGGCAACGATASAAGCTGTGTACAATCCAAAACTACGAGCTGCTTAAGAGTCGTGCAAGTAGACATGCTCTCAGGAAGCGACCGAAGTTCCTCGCAACCTTTAATTTGCAGAGTTTGCAGCTAGGCTGGAATACCATCCTCTAGAATTGATTTTAGATCCTTACACCAAACAGTAGAGAGAAATTGAAGACATGGATAGTGGGCACTCGTTCTGATTGGCAGGGAACTTAGACCTGAGCATTCCCACAAGTGCAATGTTACGAGGTTTCGAGCAGTCAGGAGTATGTTTGGGTAATGCAGCACCTCATAGTCGCGTATGGTTAGGTCATATAAAGACTCCAAACCATCACTGTTTCCCTCATGAATCACCAGCAACACTCTTTGATCCCCAATTCTATTTGGTCAATATTACTTTTACATATTTAAGAAGGAAAGCCAATTATAAGATCTATATAGACGATTGCAAGCCAATTATACCTGCAAAATGTGTGAGCATAGACAGAGGAGTTTGAGGGTTGTTTTCTAAACCTTAGTTAAGGGGAAAACACCTAATGACTACTAAAGGAAAAGGTCAATACTGACAAACTAAGCTAATGGTAAAAATCTAGCAAAAATTGTGCCAAAGGAATTTAAATAGAAATCGTTATTTCCAAAATCGAAAAAGTATCTAAGCAAACCACGATGAAAATTTCATGGGTACTTAGTTGACACAGTAAAAAAAAACAACAAGAAACCTAAAGATAAGACTACAACTTACAAGCCCCCAAAACGAATTTTCATATTTTCTACTTTGGGGTTTCAAGATTGTTTTACTGATATTGTATCAAACACCATAAACCCCTATCATAAAGCTAACAAAGAAACAGTTCCAAACCCTAGATATCAAAACACAATGCCACATATGAATCTAACCGATTAACAAAAAGAAGAGTAAGGTAAAACTAAAACCCTAGCAAAGGAAACCAATTAAAGGTCAAAATGCGAGCAATTCCACCAAATAAACTAGATCTAATCAAAGCACAAAAAACCATACAAAATCACCATAACATGTAGTAGATCGAACAATTCGAGTAAGAAAAAAAAGGCATCGAGACATAAAGAAAGAGAAGGATTGACACAACAATAATCTAGAATATTCGAATAACAAAAGAAAATTGAAATCTAATATTCAACCAAACGAAAACCKTAATTTTCGAAATCTGGAAATAAAAAACAGAAAAAAAAACTTAACAACAAAATCAACAACAAAAGAAACGAAAATAGAAGAAAATCTAAAAGGAAATTAAAAGAAAAAGATTTTAAAAAATCTGAAAAACTTACCAGATCACAGGAGAGGATCGGAGATGGTGGCGAGAGGAGAGGAGAGGAGATGGTGGCGAATCAACTCGGAGGAGGGCTGAGGTGAGAAGGGTGAAGGGAGAGGAGAGGGGAGAGAACATAGAGAGTTAAGGGATGAGGGAGAGAGTGAGTTGAGAGGATGAGAGGAGAGGGAAGGATGAGAGGATGAAACGGAATTAAGAGGGGTCACGAAGAAAGAGAGAAGGAAAGAAAAAAATAGCTTTTTTTTATTTTAAAAAAACCTTACTGACCGAAAATTCAGTCGGTACACCGAGCGAATTTTCGGTCGGTAAAAAAATTTATTTTTTATTTTTTTAATTACGTGTTGATGAAGGGAGAGGTGTGGGACAAAAACATTAATCACTCACCGACCGAATCAATCGGTCTGTACACCGACCGATATTAAAATCGGTCGGTAATACCGACCGATAATTCGGTCGATATATGACACCGACCGATTTCGGTCGGTATCGGTCGGTGTTACCGACCGATGTTTTTTCGGTCGATAATTTCGGTCGGCCTTACACAAAATTCTAGTAGTGCCAAATGAAAGAACAATATTGCGTAGATAAGAAATAGGTTAAAAATTAACCTTGACACAATATTGGCTGAGTGAAATGGGTTCCCATGTCTGAGTTAAGCTATTACTCTTAAGCGACTATTTAACGAAAAATTATAATAATATTACATCAAAAGCACAAGAACACAACAAAATGAAGTCAGGCATCCAAAAAGTGAAAGAAGAGACAATAAAGTGATATAATAAACCTGTAACAAGTGAATGTATGTTGACAGCTATTACTCAGAAAGACCAGTAGTGTAGCCTTCTCTCTACATAAGATTTGAATCCCTATCACCCTGCCGGGTTGGCTGGGCAGTCAAATGACGACGCTTTTGCAAGTAACATTCTTGCAGGTCATTAAACTGAAATCAAGTCAATAGATATTTAATGAAAAGCTCCTCAGTAACATCACTTGGTTTAAAACACATACAATGAGCACCAAACCATCTGAGAGTTCAAAATTTGAAGCTACATGATTGAACTTAAATAAGTGTGAAAAATATCCTGCAAAAATAAAAAGCGATGCCACAAGTTACACAACAACAACAAAATAATATATATTAATACATACCAATTTGCTCATAAACATTAACCACTAAAGAACCAAATCATATAATTATATAGTAACACAATACCCCAAACTAAAGAGCAGCAGCAATAATRAAAACCATCCTTTTTAATCAAACATTGACATATAAAATCATCCTTAAAACATATGTCACCTTCAACAACAATTTCCAATCAAAACCCCTAATTAAACACACTTTAAAGAATCACTTTAAAACAGAAAATTTGAGACTTTAATTAAACTTATCATATCATTATATTCATACTACAAAAATGATTAAAATCGCCTTTATAATCAATTCAATCAAAATCATACATTACATTCCATAAAAGTTCCCTCTTTAATTAAACCCTAACTTTAAATCTCATAATCTCAATTAAACAATTCAAAACAAATTTCCAGCATTAATAATATAAACAAAACATGATTAAAACATAATATTTATGCAAATTCATTAAATAAAATTATTTAGAAATCAATTTGGAGGTTTAGGGTTTATACCTTAAGAATTGGGTACAAAGGAACAAAGGGAAGAGCAGAGAGAAGGACGGCTGGTGGTCGGAGGTGCGGCACCGCCGTCCTGCTGCAGCTGTTGCCTTGTGCCGCCGCAGGTGGCAGTGGTGGTGGCCGTGCTATTTCTCGGCGAAGGAGAGACAGGGAGAAGGAGAGAGATAAAGAGGGAGAAAAGGAGATGGAGAAAGAGGAGAGGGAGGAGTGAGATGTCGGAGGGACGCCGGAGGGAGGTGTGAGAGTGGAGTTTAATTTTGGGGGTTTTGAGTTTTTTGGGTATTTAGAGTGAGAGTGTCAAGTGAGAGTGTCGAGGGAATTGAAGAGTGAGAGTGTCGAGTGGGTTTTTAGTGATTTATTTTTTATTTTTTTTAAAAAACAATAGCGACTGATACTTCGGTCGCTAATTTTTTTCAAGAGGTGAACCTCAACCTGTCTTTGTTTATTATCTTAGCGACCGATTATTCGGTCGCTAATTTTTGCGATCGAATAATCGGTCGCTAACGATCGCTAAATGCGGTCGACCGAAGACGAATTTCTAGTAGTGCAAAGCCTCCAGAGGTCGTGTGGAAGATTCCAGAGTCAAAATGTACCTCGTTTGGGGCACCCTCAGTTGGGGGGGGGATTTCTTTAGAAATTTCTTAATCAACGGCTTCTACACCTTGCCCTGGTGTGCTAGACGATCAATGGTTCGTTGCAAGGTGTAGCAGTCATCGGTGACATGTCCAGGCTCCTTGTGGTACTTGCAATATATTTGGACTTGTCCCTCTTGTCCATTTCAGTTTTGATTGGAGGGGGATCTTCTATGTGAACATCCCAACTTACTTCCTTGTAGATCTAGAAGAGATCTTTGTTGTATTCAACTGTTGGGGTGTAGCTGAATTTTCTCTTTTTCCTGGCCAATGCTTTCAGTGTTTTCCCCTCATCTTCTATATTCCAGGTGCCAGACTTGTTTTTGTCATGACCACCATTTCGATGCGCCTAGTTTCTTTGATGTTTGGAGGAGGGAGGAGTCAATTTTTCTTTTGCCTTCTTGACGGCAAATACCTCTTCAGCATGAATCCATGCTTCTGCTTCTCTCATCATTTCATTCAAGTCCTTAACCCTTTGTCTTACCATTTGGAACTTGAAAGGACTATCCTCATCCAGACCACGATAGAAATTGTTTAGGATCACTCAGTCTGGGAGGTCTAAGATTTAGAGAGTCTCATTGTTGAAGCGTTAAACATAGCTTCTCAAGCTTTAATTGGGTCGTTGTTGAATTCTTCTGAAATGCATGCTACGTTTTTGCTCTTGGCAATGGGCCATGAAATGATGAGTAAAAAGACCGATTCATTAAGGTTTTGGATAGAACTTGTTAGAAGACCTCTAAACAACCTTTAGGCCAGCTCCTTAAGGGTAACTGGGACGTACTTGCACCAAGTCGCATCATCGGCCTGGGTGGTTAGCATGAGATGTTTGTACATTGCCAAGTGATCATCTAGGTTAGTGGTTCCATCATAAGCATCAATGCAAGGAAACTTGAACTTTTGATTTTACGTGGCCATGAGGATGGAGGAAGAGAAGGGATTCTTGTCAGTTAGGGAGAGCGCTTGCATCCCCCTAGTCACCCCTTGGGATGGCTGACCGTAAACCCTATCTAGGTGAGCACCGCTTTGGTGACACCCCCCACTTTGGTGTGATCGGACCTCCGGCTCATGACGCTGCGATCTCGAAGCAGCCTGGCCAGATATGCTGTGAGAAGGACCATATGTTCTAAAAGAACGACGAGATGGGTCTGTGGACACTGGCGTGGAACCAGTTAATGAATGTTCCTCTTCAAGTCGAGCAGCTTGATTAAGCCTCTCGATTCTCTTTTTATCCAGGATAAGCCTGATGTCCTGATTCCTTTCTTTCTTAATCTCGATTATCTTTCGAGCATCCATTAAGAAAGCTTCAATTCGCGATCTTGCTTCCTCTTCTCGATGAGGGTCCTAACATCTTTTGGCTCATAACGAGAAGAAGCATCATCTTCAACATAGGCTTCATCAAACCTATAGGGTCCACCCTTAGCTGAAGTATCCTTGGTGGCTGTTGTTGTTGTGTTAGCAGGCTTAGGAGTGCTACGGTACCTCCTAGTCTGACTCTTCTCTCGTTCCAAAGGAACGTGTTCAGTGGAAACAAATTTGCCTTTCGGCATTGGATTCTTGATTTTGATGGTTCTGAGTTTGGGAATGTTGGGAGTGTTGAACTCTAGAGCTTGTGACTTGCCACGAGCTTCACTGCCAATCATCTTAGACTTGCCTGCATGCAAGGCTTTCAAACGTGCATTCTCCGCTTGGAGGGCGTCAAGTCTATCTTTTAGCTCGTTCAGCTCTGAGAAGCGTTCCCATATTTCGTCCACTCCCTTGCTTATCTCGTCTTTGAGTACGTCGTGGGAAACATACCTACTATCCAAGTCTTGCAGTGACAAGTCAGTATTGTCCTCCAGCCCAACCTGGAAAGTGGAGCCTTGGGCTAGCTGATTATCCCCATTTGGGTTACTCTCCTTCTTAGAAGATGGAGGTGTGGTCGTCCTTCATAGTGTTTGGTCGCCTCATGAAGCCATTTCTGATTGCCTCCCCACACACGGCGTCAAATGTTGTAGCAAATAGATTGGGGATGACATGTCCTAGCTACAAGTTTTCCCTAGTTTCTGGGTTGAGTGAGGGGTGGACGCTTCTCTTCAATGCTACCTTGGGAGAGCTTACCTTCTATTGGACAAAGTACGACTCCTGGCTACCTCCGGTCTCCTGGTCAAATTTTGCTGGCTTCTTGCTCCTCAAAGTTCGCTTGGCACCTGCACAAAGGAAAATAATCCTATTTGGATTATCTCCCCTCCAATGCTTAAGTAAGTACGGGTTTAAGGGATAAAAGTGCTAGGCTAGAGAGAGAAAGTGGTGAGAGATGCTCTCAAGTTGGTTGGAAGTTGTATCCAATTAATGCTAGGAGAATGTAGGTGCCATAATTGTGATTTCTCGGGGTATTTATAGGCAATCCCTCAAAAACCAAGGCAACCGTTAGATGTGTGACACTTGTCATCCATTCGTGCTTCCTTGTGTCCCTTACTACCGTTTTGGTGTACGAATGTTGGTTCTCCGTCCCGTTTAAGTCCGAATTAATTTAATCAGTAGCGTTTGCCACGTGGTTCGCTTTGACCCAATATTTGGAGGACACGTGGACAAGGATTTACGTGCCACATCAAAATCAAGTCACGAAAATTACAAATAAATATTTCTAAATTAAATCTAAATCATAACAATTCATGGAAATTTATTACAACCAGAAATTTGCACAAAAATAAATTAAAACAAAATTATCAAGATAAAAACGATATAACAATTTTCCAATTTTATTAATCCTAAACATGAATTCTATATTTAAATAAGAATAAAGTGAAAGAATAGATAGTTACTTGACTTTTGGAGGAAAAATAAAATACTTAAATGCTCAAAGAAAAAACCCTCCAAGAAAATTCCCAAGAAATGCAAAATTACACCTTTGAATCAAGCTTGATTGAACCCAATTAAAAACTTCAAAAATTACTTCAAAATACAACTATTTTTGGCAGCCTAATGAGAGGGAAAAGTATGTGTGTGCTTGCTTTTTTTTAGAGAAGTAGAAGAGGAAAAAATGGGTTTAAGTGTATACTTGAAGCATAGAATTAATAGGAACAAAAACCTCTCCTAGTGCCTCCTATAACCATCCAAGAGGGAAGAGGAAGGGTGTTATTTTCTGAATTTTTAAGAGGAAAGACAATGAAAAGTTTTGCAAGTAAACAAGGCTTAAATCAATTGTTAAAATGAATAAAAGAGCAATTTATGTTTTAGAAAAAATCATTTAAACTACACACTTAGAAAACCCTCCATATCACATGCCTACAAGTTTAGTGTACCAAAATATTGAAACTTCTAATTAGACTAATTTGTCACAACAAAGGTGGGTCCAAACAACAAAACAATTATAGCAAATAGTATATAATAATAATAATAAATTAATAATAATAATAATATAAAAAATAATATAAATAATAATATTAATAATATATAATAATAATAATAATAATAATAATAAATAATAATAATAATAATAATAATAATAATAATATAATAATAATAATAATAATAATAATATAATAATAATAATAAATAATAATAATATAATAATAATAATAATAATATAATAATAATAATAATAATAAATATAAAAATATAAAATATAAAATAATAATAATAATAATAATAATAATAATAATAATAATAATAATAATAAATAATAATATATAGATCAACCCAAATAAAAGATATACTTAGAGAGAATTGATAGAAAGGTGACATAAAAAAAAATTATGCATGGAGAAAATTCGGGGTATTACATCATTAATAATAGACATAAAGCGAGTAAACATATCCCTTATATTTTCATTTGACTTTATATCAAAAGTTTCATATTTGGACATAAGCATATCCACTTTAGATCTCCTAACTTCACTAGTTCCCTTATAGGCTAACTCTAGGGTTTCCCATATTTCCTTAGCAGTAGGGCAAGTTAAATTACGTGTTACCTCATTATCAGCAATACCTTGTTGAAGAGGAGACATGGCTTTGGCAATATTCTCAAGAGTGTTCAGATCTGTTGATGTGCATTCACTCTCTTTCTTCTCTATGCCATCTGAGTTTGCCACAACCTTCTTTGGCCCGTTTCTAATGATCATTCAGCACTCATAGTCAGTCCCAATGATAATGTTCTTTATGCAAATCCTCCACCATGGATAATTGGTTCCCTTGAACTTAGACAACCTTGATCCTCTGTTTTTCGTTTGTCTTTTCTTGAGTAGTCATCTTTATCTTCCTTCTCTASGTGTTACCCTTTCAAGAAGTTAGGCTCTGATACCAATTGAAAGTACAGATTATACTCAAGAAGGGGGGTGAATTGAGTATTGTATGTGTGTTGTTAATTTTCCGATTATCTGAGCCCAGTTAGAACCAGTCCTTAAGCAACAAAAAGTAAATGCATGAAAGAAACAACACCGAAATTTAACGAGGTTCGACTTCTAATAAGTCTACGTCATCCACTCACTTACACTTTTATTAATCACCTCTGAATAATAAATGAATACAATTAATCAGATTATGCACCTATGCACAAATAGATCCCCGACTTTGACCTATAAAAGTTCTACCCAATCACCAACTATGGTGATTCAATTGAACTTGATCCTAGACCAAGTTCCCTAGGAAATTGAACTCACAATCTGCTCAATCAACAACATTTTGTCTCTCTATTACAGAATAGCCTTAATGCTTAGAATGAGAGTAAATTAAAACCTAAGTGTAATGTAGGATTAATGCTAGGTCTTTCTTAGAGAGAGAGCTTTTGCAATTTTAATTGTCGAAAAAGGCTCATGCAAAAGTGTTTTGGGTTTGTATGATTTTCTTTCCTCATACGTAAGCCTTTGTTGAGTATATTGCATGAGATCATGAGGATATCTTTTCCTTGGAAATAAAATAATATTTCACGGAAAATATTACCACTGATTTTATTTGCATTCAATTAAAATCAGTTATGAGCTCAACAATATACTTACAATACTTAAAAGCACTTTCTTGCACAATAACCCTACCATCCGTTTATTTTCAAAATCAATTTTACGTAGAAAGAAACTTTCCAAAAATACGGATGTTAAGAAGTAAACTTGAGAGGACTGGTTTGGAACTGTTCCCAAACTGTTCCAGTCAACTCAATTTACTTGAAGTTGTATATAATGCGCAAACGAGATTACTTATTATATCCAAATAGTTCTACTCTCTAATTTTGACCTTTATAATACATTTAACAAACCAAAGCTACTTACATTGCTACTAAGACCTAAAACTATGTCTTTTGAAACCTTAGTCTTAATGCAATCTTTGAGACTCAGCTTCATGAGCTTCATCTTTACAAACTTTGAACTTGTGTCTTTTACTTACACAAGCAAACAGAAACTTGCATATATATTTTAGTTCAAAGTGGTTTTTCATCATTCGAAACTGAAGGTAGCAACTCAACATACAGGTTGTTAGATGCAAGGGGCATTGTGCACTACTTTTCCCTTATTAATGACCTTTGGTGCACGACTTATGTCTGGAAAGACTGAAACCGGTTTCCGTAGCTCCCTGAAGGTGTGTGGTGGTGATTTCCTCTACTCGTTGTTTTCAAGTATTATTCACAAAACTCAAGGCATATCTCACTCACACTATGCGAAAGCAAGAATTCAATTTGTGCAAATTAAATTCAGCACCGAGAGCCGTACCCCCCGATGCAAAGGGACATTACCAAATCCAACCTAGTGACACCCCAATACCCAAAGACATTTTAGTGACGGTTGAAATGAAATCATGATAGGAGATTCGCCGAACTCCATCGGCTGCAATAAATATTGTCGAACTGCATAAATTTATTTAGGCTCCTTTAACTAATTTGGAAAAATTTCCATAACTAATTTAATTTATAATGGCCACCAAATTATTTGATTTTGACTTGCAATAATAAATAACTCACCTAGTATTTTTTAATAATTTAAACATAGGTTAAAATAAAAGAAAAATATCTATCTTGTTCAATGTTATAATAACGACGCTTCATATGAGAAAGATTAGAGGCCGCTAGATGCAGGGGAGTGTTGTTATCGACTTCATTCTCACCTCTATTACCGAATCTTTTCACCAGTTATTAACAAAACTATGGAGTCTTTAGCCTTTGTTGCTAGACTTAATAACGAATTTTTTGAGTTCTCGAATAGAGAATGGTGGCACGCGACTCTTTATCGAAATCAAGAGATTATAAATTCTAATGTCAATGTACTCACAATATGCTAAATGCAAGTATTCAACATCTTGCGAGCCTTATCCGTGGGTGTTGTGGGTTTCCCAATAGATCCTAACCCGGGCCTACTAGCATTACACTACTTTTCACTTATCCTTGTCCCCAAATACATAAATTTGGTGCACTACTAGACAACGGAGTCCTTCGCCTTGAATATAATCTTGGCAAGACATAATAATGGGTTCCGCATTTTTGAAAAGAGTGGTGGCAACATCATTTACTCGTATTTTCAATCGTAATTAAACGAATCATCAAGCATACTCTCTCTATGCAAGAATTAATCTCTTTACACCACTAAATGAATCAACTTAATATTGGGCGGGCCCCCTACATTTACTATTTTTTCAAAATAGTAACATAATGTGCTTACAAAGATGATTTATATTAGGGATTTTTCCCCATATACCCCTGACTTTTAGCCTAATAACCCATATACCCCCGTCTTTTCGGAAACAACTCATATACCCTCCACATTCGAGAAAATAACCCAAATACCCTTAATGAACCCAAAAATCGTTAAATCCTTAACACCGTTAGTGTTTAACTCGTAATCTCTTCTCTTTACCCATAATCCCTTCTCTATACTCATAATCCTTCTCTTTCCTCCATTCTTTCCTTTTATTCTTCTCTCTCCTCCTACCTACTACCCCACGACTCCAACCCATAAAATCTCGCAAGAGTCGCAACCACCATATCTTCACAATTCAACTGATCTGACCAATTATTATCAAACAAAAATTCAAACATCCAAACACAAATTCGACCCAATTCGGCAAAAATTTTGAGCCAATTTGCCTAGAAATCAAGTAGCCAAATTCGCTCATGTATGTCAACTGTTGTGCGTGTGTGAATTTGTATCTGCAAAAATTCGATCCAATTTGACAAGAAATCGAGCAGCCAAAACGAGTGTTTGGTATTATTGTTCCGTTACTAATTATTATGTGCAAAACAATTTTATTCGTAATAATGGGATTGAATTTGTTGGGTTGGAGTATGAGTGGTGTGCGTTTGGTGGGATTGAAATCCCTATTGAATTTGTTTTTTGGTAAGATGTTGAAATAATGAGATTGAATTTGCTGGGTTGTAGGCGATTACTTGGAATTTAGGGGAGAAATTTAGGGTTGAATTGTCTCTGGGTAGATTGAATTTTTAGGAAATTTAGAGGTGATTGGTTGAGAGATTCGAGAAAGTTGTTGCATGTTTAGAGGCGATTTCTTCTTCATCGTCTTCTTCTAGAAGCTTCGAGATTTCCAGCAAAGATGAGGCGTCGGATCCTTCGATCGTCGCTTTTCATTGTGAGTGGCCTGGGGTGGTTGCGAAGGTAAGGTTTTGGGTGTTGCAGGTGGTGGATTGGGTTCTGGGGTTGTTAGTGGAGGTCGTCGGGTGGTGGGTTGGGGTGGTTGCGGGTGGCTGTGGTCGTCTCCAAGTGGTTGTGGCTAGCTGCAGTTGGTTGTGAGTGGCAGTTGTGGGCTGTGGTGGTTCTGGGTGGTTACAAGTGGCTGTGGTGGTCTTCGGGCGGCTGTGGTTGGTGATGAACATAGAGGTTTATTTTTAGGAGAGACAATTCTGGGTGGGTACTTGTATAATTAGTTGATTTAGGTGTTAATTATGTTAAAAATTAATGTTGTTAGCTTTTCCATCCATATATAGTAAGGGTATTCGGGTTATTTTCTCTGAAGTGGGGGGCATATGAGCTGTTTCTAAAAAACACGGAGGTATATGGGTTATTAGGCTAAAAGTCAAGCGTATATGGGGAAAAATCCGATTATATTATGTCATGTTTTTTTTTAAAAAAAACTAACAAATTTAAGCATTAAACCAATTTAGCTCAATAAATTTTCTTGAAAAGTCAGGCGCACTCATAGCATGGCAATCTAAAGAAATCGAAATAATATCAATTACAATATTCGGCCAACATAAAAAAAGGCACCAGAATAAAACGAAAAAAAAAGGTTATAATATAGCCCAATTGAGCAGTATATGGCCCATAGCTTGTGGACCATATACTCTCGTTCCTATGAATAAAGACCAAAATCGATTCATTTTTGAACAATTTGACACTCTAATTATTACTTTCTATTGATTTTTACTCTCTTTCTCTCTCATGTACAAGCATAATTGTGCATTAAAACACATTTACAAACAAATTTCAATGCACTTCGCATTGGTTCAATAAGGTTCTAAGGGTCTTTAAGATATTCAAAGAACTATGTCCTTGGTTTGTTTGACTTGTATTGCTAGATAAAGTTTGAGGCCAAATTCATAAAATCATTCGTCTTTCTTTGCATGCTTAGTTAGATATTAGATATTAGACATTTGAATTTTGTATTTTTATCATAAACTACCTCGTTTTTGCTCAACTTTGTGAGAAACTAACTAGATTTCATTTTTTATGTCCAAAACTACCTACTTTCACCTTTTTCTTTGTTGACTCATATCTTTAACCTAATTTCGACATTGACATGTTTTTTGGTCTTTGACTTTTCTTTTAAAAAAATTCCCTACAAAATCAGATAATTTGGTTGACAGTGCATTACGGTTTTATTTTCAATAATTTTGAAATGCATAATCATGTATTTAATTGTGGAAATCAAAGAGATTGAGTCAAAACTATCAAAAACTCTAAATTTTACCCTAATTTGATGTAAATAATAACAAATTCTAATTTTTTCAATTAGATGAAATTTATTATTCACAACTTAATTTACGTGGATTATCATTCAAAATTTGCACTAAATTAACCCACAATTAGACAAATTTATTTGTTAGAATAAGTGCCCATAAAATCGAAAAGTAAAGTCAAAGGAATTAAAAAAACAAGTCAATGTCGGAATACATTGTATGATTAAGGATGAAATTTAGGTTTAATATTATGCAAAGAAAAATGATATAAAAAGAGAGAGGAGAGAGAGAGAGAGAGAGAGAGAGAGAGAGAGATGATGATGATGATGATGATGATGATGATGTAAGTAGTAAATATTCGAAAAAGATGAAGATAAAATGTACTTGAACGACGTTTAAGCATAACTTCACAGTAGACCGCATGTTTATGAGAGATGATTACAAACTAAGGATATGTGGCCACTTAAGAGCCTAACTCTATCAATTATTGCAAATATACAGATATGTGCATTTGTTTATTGTTCCATTTTTTATATACCAGGTCCAATCTAATTCAACCTGTGATTGAACTTTACATGACATGTCCCTACTAGAAGAAATCCAAATGGATCATTTAGGTTCAATTTAGTATGTCATAGTTTTCTGGTGCTCAACCTATTCTTATGTCTTCATTTTTAAACTAAGTTACCTACGCTTTCTATAATTGTTATTTTTTTCAGATCTTTTAAGCATGTTTTATTGAATTTAGTCCCATTTAGAAGTGAGATGCAAGAATAATGGATTTATTAATCTCTGTAAGAATAATCCTAATCGTTATTTGAAAATAGAAACTACAAAGAGTACATTAAAAACTAGAATTAAGCTAGTTAATCCTAATTGTAAATTGAACTAATTATTACGAGATAAAAACCAACATTCTTTTCTCAAGAACTATTGATTTAATATATTGACCCTTCATGCAATGCATGGATGAAGGCTTGATTTACATCTTTGGAAATATTAACATACTAGTGCAAAGGAAAAGTATTATACTCATTGCTCAAGCCTAAAATGAGAAAAACCCTTTCAAGTGAAAGGTAAAAACTCATAGGCTAAATCTTGTTAAAAGACTCTTAACTAATAGTTGAAACACCCGAACATCCACCTTTGCTTTTATTACAATCAATTTGACATACATCACATCTTGCCATGAGGCCGGAATCTTAACCCCATTCACACCCAATGCCTTTATCACATGAGTCACAACCCACACAACCTGCAATTTTGTCCTTCTCCACATGTACAACATGAGAATTATCTTTGTTTTGTTTATGGCCTCATAGTCTAAAATGAAAAAAATCCATCATCATTATTTTAGATATCATATAGAATGAAAGCTATAGTAATGCCAGGAACTATCATCTATTCATCCTTGGCTTGCCCATAAGAAGAACAAAAGTAAGAAGGGAATAAAGACAAGGTAATCAAAATTAAACTTTACAACCATCGGTTAAGGTAATATACTATGAAGACTCCACGCTTAAAATAAACCATTGCTACAGTAGTTCCATAAGGATTTTCAACAGAGAATTCAATTTTATTTATAAAATCTCACCAATGCATAATATAATAGAGATAGTGAAGCCTTTTATTTGAATATAAACATATATTCACACAAAAATTAGTTTTCCCCAAAGAATAAGCAAAATAATGGAAGCATTGTTTACCATTTTTTCACCAATAGTTTGGACAAGCTTCGATTCCAAAAGTTTTTTAAGATTGAAAGAGAAATTAATTCCATTTAGAAACCACTTATTTCCTTTAAACTCGGCAAAGGTATGTGTTTCACCAGAGGTTGTAATGTATTGTACCTCTTTTAGCAACTCAACGTCTCTATTGACTTGTTGTTACTTAAATCCCTATGAAATTTGAGTGTTATTGGTCTCATGAAAAAATAAGATATTCATCTATACGTTTACATCATGTGTAATACAATTTAATATAATAAAAAATTCAATCCTATCATGAAACTAATTAGGTTAATGTGATAAAATTTGGAGATTTTGATTTAAGCATTAAGAAAAGTTATACATAAATCATATTCACTTTTTAAACATTTGAAAGAAACGTTAAATACAACTTCATGTTTCATTTTGTGCCATGTTCTTATTTATATTATAACCTAAATTAAGTGTTGAAATGTTAAAAAAATTAAGGAAAACGTTTAAGTAATAAACAATCAATATTATTCAACAGCTTTTGGAAATGCGTAATTTTACATTTTTACAACCTACATAAAAACATGATTGTTTTGTGATTTATATTTATCTTATACTTTTTTTAAGCAGTTGTTGTGAGTGAGAGTGTGTTCAAAATAAGAGAATGAGGTGATAGTCGTCTATCAATATGTTCAAGATAACATTCGTTAGCATTGAGACAATACAAGGAGAAAAAGATTTATATCGAAAAGTAAGGACTATAACATATCTTTAAGATAACATACGTTATCATTGAGACAATACAAGGAGAAAAAGGTTGATATTGAAAATTAAGGACTAGAAGAAGTAACTTAAATTTTCATATTCAATGGAATAGACAAAAGTATAATCTATTATATAAGAAGGCAAGAATATAAATTAAAATGTTAATACCTCATTTGATGGCTAGGAAAATCATTCGTATCCCTATTAATGACACAAGTTTAATCCTTAACTTGCTTAGCATTTCCAGTGCGATCAAGTGAAAAAGTGCCAGAAGCATTAAGGAAAGCTTGAGAACCTACATAAAGTGAAAGGCAAGGGGTGCAGGTTTCAGAGGAGTAAATGAAAGAGCGACATGTAGAAGGATTGGCTTGAAATCTAACATTCCATTTATTGGAACCATTTGTAGTCATTTATTTACCAAAAGTTGGGATCCAGAGGACAAGCATTCTTGCATAGATATGGAATAAGAACCATTGAGATTGAAGGATTTGGGCACTTGCATGTTCTTAGAAGAATGATACACTATCTCAATGAAAACCCATCACTAGGTTTGCACTCGAAATGAGCAACTTGTTTAATTTTTCTATTGAATGAGATGATATAGTCAATATTCTCTTAGAGGTAGAGTTCTTAACAAGCCGCATCTTGTTAAGTAAAACACAAAAAATCTCTTTTGTGATACTCTAGTACATTTGTTGTTTCCACAAACACCAAAATAACCTGAAGTAATGTAATCGTGAAAACATGAAATTCAAGAGTGATGAATTTTACAATTAAAATATTAAACTATCAAACTAAATAGCATCAAAAGATATTCAAATCTAACCTTACTTATAAGTCTTGGTCGTTACATTGTAGATATATGTCAACAACAAGAGACTATTCACATTTGACATGAAATTGAATGTGTCTTATTGCATGAGATAACTTCCTAAATTGTAATAGCAAACGAACACTCAATTGACAACAAGGGGTGTTAAAACCAAGAAACTGACTACAATAGTAATTATTTATATAAGTAGTGATTTTCTACTTAATGAATTTTACTAATTTACAATACATAGTAGAAGTTCCGTTAATACCAAATATTTAATATGCTTAATTCAATTCTAAGCCTCGCAACCACCTAATGATTTGTATACAAGTATACTAATGTCATAAGTGAACTTTTTAATAGATTATTTACCTCTACAGTATTATTTTCTTGAAATCGAATTAAATTATTAGAGGCCTTTTGAGCATGATAATTTTTACCCCTCATAAGAAAATGGGTAAGGAATATTTGTAACTGGAGTAGGAGCATATCCTTTATACATAGCCCCTGCCTTCCAATACCTTGAGTTGATTGTATTTTCCCACTTATTGGTTGTTCTAGAAAAACCGATCTCTAGTTTCAAAACCCCTTAGTTACGTCAGAGTCTGTGTCATCTTGACCCAATAAACTATAGGGGTCCTCACAATAAGAAACTAGATATAATATGCGTGAGTGCCACATATGCCCAATAATCTATAGGGGTCCTCACAATAAGAAACTGGATATAATATGTGTGAGTGCCACATAAGGTAAATATCGTAAGTAGGAACAACCCAAAAGTCAAGGTCCTTTTCTTTTTTTGTGCTAATTAGATGCAACCACCCTTTATATTTTGCTGCAGCTTCTTCATGAAATTGGTCCATTAGACATATAAGCCCTAGAAACTTGACGTAAAGCAATATTTAAGTATGTTTAAGTATGTACATAGTACTTACAAAAAATAATTACAATTTTAAAAAACCAACTTTTGAGTAACATTAAAAGCATAGTTAGGTATTTTAATGTCCAAAACAAATCATCTTTTAAAAAACTTTCCACTAACTTAATATAATAGTCCCTTTGTCCCTCCAGTAGACGCGTCATTATTATTGGATTGATTAGCAAAAAAAAATAGTAAATCAAGTTTTAGAGTGCAACTACATACACTTAATCTGCATGATTGTCAGCCTAGTATAGACAATACATAAAGATGAGAGAAGTTGTAATGCGGAACTGGTGGTCCATTATCTTCGAGCCTATATTTATCTTAAGTGGTGTAACTTCTTCCCATTAATTTTTTCAATTGTAATAGTCATTTCTTTATATAACTTTTCCCTTTTGCATATTGGATTTAAAAATTTCAATCACAAGAGTAAAAAATAATAATCTAATTTAGACCTAGCCCCTTCCCTCGTATAACTCCAATAAAAAAAGACACACACCCATACAAATAATAATCATGCATATCAGTATCAAATTATATAATTATTTGCCAAACTTGTGAATCAATTACGTGATAAATGAAAGGAACTTGTCTCTTAACTGCAAAAACCAAATCAAAATCAGTAAAAATTTTGCTTCTATTTTCTTGTACAAAGATATCTTTAGTTAAAGGATTATTATAGTCAATCTCATAAGGTTCTTCAAGATACATTTCGCTCCATATCTCCTGAGTTTTATCTTTTGAGGTTCCTAGAAGTGACGAGATGACATAATGGTTGTCAAGCATTCTTCCAAATAACTTCTCACAATCTGACTTGTATCTTACCTAGATAAGAACACATAATTCATCAATATAAATTGGAGGAATAAACAATAATTAGGTTAATCAATAAATGTATCAGTTCATATTATATTGAGTCAATGACAATGCCAAATCCATTCACAATCGAATGGAATGATCAATAATAGACCGTCGAAAATAAAGTTTTCCAAATATTTGGCGAGTAAAGGAAGCCAAAAAGCATTGTACCTGAGATTGGCAAGCCAAATATTATCAACTGAGTAAAAACAAAGTCAATCAAGTTAGGGAACATTTTTATAGTCATCCCCACATTTGACTTTTCTCTTTGGCTATAATATTTTATATCCATTTTGGCAAATTCCAATTACATATTTTATTATATTGTCATTACTTTTACGGTAAGTTAGTAAAACCTAAGTTAGTTTTACAACCATAACATAATGATATGTTTTTTTGTATGAAAGGATTGCCCTACAATAACTAGATCGAAGTACGAAAATTGAGGATATTATGAGTATTTTTTTTCACTCGTTAATAATTTTCACTACATACAATTTTATTAATAAAAATTTAACATAATCAAGCCTTTTAACATAGTCGACCAAACCCCCCCTTTCCCTAGTAAAAAGTCATAAAAAATAAATTCTATTTTGTGTTATTTTTTAATATATAATTTCAACTTTTTTAATATATAATTTCAACTTCAAACAAATCTCTCAATGACAATAGTCACCCTTTAAACCCAAAATTTGTTTTGTGAAATTGCAAGTCAAGTTATTGTCCTTTATTATTATATGCAATATGATGTATTTATTTATAATTTTTTGACATCATATCGAGACTACAAGTGCGAATTTTTCACAAAAACTTTAATCTAACAATTTTTTTTTGCGTTCTTACTCGTATGTTTTCAAACACACAAATAAAAATATATATTGTTGCCCTTTAAGGATAATTTCAATATTAAATTGATCCCCGTCCTCAAATGCCATATTAGCCCAAGAAATTGTGAGCTAAGAAGAATTTTCTTGACATGCAAATCGAGATATTTTGAGTCACCTTTTTCTTTCAATTTCAATCTATTGAGACATTGGTTCTAAATAAAATTACTTGTACTGAAAAAAGACATAAAATTTCGTGGAAATTAGGTGATTAAGCGTGTAAAATTTGTAGCCAATATATTTTAGGTCACTAATGATAATCTCAATTCAGAAGTGATGAAAATATAAAATCTAGGCAAAATTACACAGAAAACAAAACTGAGGCTTAGGTTTTCTTATTATTTTTGTTGAGTTCTCTTGAATTTGAGGGCCTACGACAGTTCAATTAATAACTTGTTTGACATTTATTTACTACTCCGTATTATACTCAGTTACATAGCTCGCTTCATAAATAATTTTACCTTTGGTAATATTACATACGAAGTATAACTTTAATTTCAATAATAAAATCAAAAGTTCAATTTTTTTTGGAGGCAAATTTATAAGGTAGGGCACACAAATTCCCTCTAATACTTTTCTTATTGAATGAAAAATTTTCATCCAAAGTTGGTTTACACTTTACTTTATAAAATTAAGATAATTTACTATTTTATTAATTTAAAAGGCTGATTTACGATAAAATTAAATATGAATTTTTTGTTTAGACTTCAAGTTTGATCAGAATTCTTTTCAATCTAACTTGACCTAACATGAATTTTTTTAAAAAAATGTTTTATGTGGTTGGACTACCATGAATTGTTGTTGTGCATCTTTTCTTACAAAATTTGTTTCCAGAAGTAAGATAAATTATTTAAAACATAAGTGTATGAAAGATGTCGATCAAAATTCTTCAATTGTTTACATGGTCCAATATCCCCCAAGCTAATTTTACATATCAATTAACACAACAATAAAAGTAACAAATTAGATTACATTGACCCTTAAAAAATTCATCATAATTATTCAATTTAATTAGTTGAGGTTGCATCATAACTAAGCTATAAATTAACCAAGGACTAGTATTTGTTAAGAGAAAAGAATTTGTTCTATTTTTCTCAAACAAATGATAAAGTTTTTGTTAAAAATGGGTAAGGGTATATTTACATTTAAAATAGTTCAGTTCAAAAATAGGTTTGAGAACGTGACAAGTTATATAAATATAATCGAGCAACAACCATTAAAAATATTTGTAATTGTTGCAAGAAATTTGACCCAGAAATCGCTCGTTCCAAAGTTGGGCCTTCATACAAGTAACGAGTCGATCAAGTGCAAAAAAAATTTTCTGCATAGGTTGAGTTGGAGAGTCTGTCCACCTTGACTTTTAATTTTTCCCTTTCTTTTCCATTTGTCATGTCTATGTCAATTAGGAATAAGTCTTGTCATTATCTATCATTAGCCTTCCACAAAAAAAATGTTCTTTTCTTTTTTTACTTTCATTTCTTAGCCGTTCACGTGCTTCAACTTCGATGATGAAATTCTAATCAACACATGACCTAACAAAAAAAACTAATAATAAAGAAATGAATTGAAAAGTACTTTTTTTTAATAAATTGGACATTGCTCGAGAAGCCTACTTTCATAGCTTCAAAAAAACATCCTTAACCCTCCATGAACCTTTTTGTAGGAACCAGTTAGTATAACTAACTTCTTCATTTGAGTCTTGTGTCTGTAGGCTGTGCTTAAAMTCTTTTGAGACTTAAMTTAGGTTTTCTATTTCMAACTTATTGGTTGCAGGTAACGTCGATTAGTTTGTCATCATCAAAAAGAGGTAATTTGTTGAGTCCATTAWGTTTTAAATGATGTTGGTACATATTAGTTACCAGACCTAATATACACCAAGGCCCATATACACTCACCTAGTGGGCCGACAACACACATGAATCAAGGCCCAAAGGGAGTCAAAATGCTTTGCACTCGGTCAAAAGGTGATACATTCATAGGACACCTAACCTGGTCATTTGTGTGACACTTGTCGTTGAGAAGATACATGCACCCATGCGTACGGTAGTATAAAAAGCAGTCTTAGGCCACCCAAGCCTGGTGAGTTCACATAAATACCCTTTACCTATTTTCTCTCTCTAAATTGCTAAGCTACCTGGTTTAAACTCTAACACCTCCATCGAAGGGGTTGTTCCTGAGTTGCCCCAGTGTAGTTCACTTGAGTTTTGTAGCTATTTGGATTGCAAGTCAAGTTCAATTCCACCTGCACCGGCTCGTTGGCCACTACAACGTCAGTAGTCCAATTATTGTACCAACAATTTGCCATTAGAAGGAGGGTCATAGTGCCACATATTATGTGGGTTGAACAATGGATGCATCCAACCTCGAGATGATGCCTGGTGGGAGGCCTGACCCTAGAAGACCAGATGAAGTTTCTTCAACCGCTAGGAGTCGTTCCTCCAGGCATTCTAGGTCAGCAAGGCACCACGGTAGTCGAAACACCATGCCACCACCATCACAAAATCTACCACCACCAAGCCCAAGAAACCAGTATACTGGCTCTATGGGACCTGGTGGAAATTATCATCAAACACCTTCTCCCTCCAAGAGAACTCAAGGCCATTCTATTCCACCAAGTGCAGACCAGGTGGAGCATGCAAAGAATGTTCTTAGACGTGCTGGTTTGGCGTCCTCTAGATATGTTGGAAGCACTTCTAGAGTAGATACCACACAGGAACATGACCCTTATGGTCCAAATCCATCTACTCCAAGTCATTCCACAGGAAAACGCCACAACAAGATGAGTGGGTCTAGGAGACCACCAAGACCACGTGTCAAAAGGAGGCTTAGTTACTCACCTCCCCAATTACCATCTTCTTCATCATATGGGTCATCCCCATCAATGGAGGATATACCTAAAGACAATTTTGAAAGAATTGAAGTCAGATATGCGAGCCCTATACACCGTCATCATGACAGACCAGGCACATCCAGACCTGGTCCTCGACCAATATCTACTGGATATACTCCAGAGATTACTAGGCCTAAATATGCAACCAGGCGTGGATAGTCAGTTCATGATAGATTAGGGATTCGTCTCTCGGCCTTTCACAGGCTAGGAGGACCAGGTCCATCACAAAGCCAGCCAGCCACAAAAGTCACCTCAGGTCAGGTGGCAACGCATGCAGCTGCTGGAATCAAGTATCCATCCTCATTGCCATTTAGTGAGGAAATATTGAGAGCTCGATCTCAAAAAGTCAAAATACCAGGCCATATCAAGTTTGATGGTACTGGAGACCCTAATGACCATGTGGCTCTTTATGAGGGACATATGTATCTCGGAGAATTTACAGATGCAAGCTGGTGCAAATACTTCCCTACCACGTTGACTGGAATTTCTCAAGCCTGGTTTCGAAATATTCCACCTGGTAGCATTCACAGTTTTGGTGACCTGGCTGACCAGTTCAGAAACCACTTTATAAGTGGTAGAAGAAGGGAAAAATCGTCAGTTGAACGCATGTCAGTTAAGTAGGGTAAAGATGAAAGCTTACGTGATTATCGTACCAGGTTCAACAAGGAGGCCATAATGGTCTCTAGGTCAAAACCTAATATGGTAATCATGGCCTTACAATATGGTTTGAGTTCTGGTCCGTTTAGGGACCACCTTACTAAGTCTAACGTGGAAACCTTGGCCAAAGCCATGCGTATTATATCACCCTGGAAGAGTTTAACAAGACTACAGCACCAGGCGGCACCACTGTAGCAAAGAAGGATGACAAGTCACCCTCAACTGCCCAAAAGAAGAGGAAGGAGAAGAGGGAAGAGAAGAACAAGGAAAAGGCAGCAGCACCTCTTCCTCCAATCTTTGAAAGCTTTACTCCACTCAACACATACAGGGTAGTGATATATGCGGCTCATAAGAATGAAGACAAATGGACTAAACCACCAAAGAGGTCAAAGGCTGGTAAAGATCCCAACAAATACTGTGACTTCCATGAGTTCCCAGGTCACTCTACAGAGGATTGTGTAGCTGAAGAAAAACCTGGAAGACCTCATCAGGAAGGGATTCTTTAGCCAATATAAGAAGTTTGCCAAAGATCAGGAGGAAAAGGACCAGACTCAGTAGGAGGACTTGCCAAATCTTGCTAAAAGGTAGCAGCCTAGGAGACCTATCAATGAAATCTCAGTTATCTTTGGTCCACCAGCTTCCAAGAATCATCTAAAGAATGAGGTTAGAACTGCTGGTTGTTCTAATACTTATCAGTTTGAATGCTTAGATATTCCTGAAATTAGCTTTGGACCCCAAGATTGTAGCGGATTGGTCCAGCCTTATAATGATCCGTTAATATGTTATGTCCAAGTGTGTAATCACCTGGTTCAATAAGTCTTAATTGATGGTGGGAGCTCTGTCAATGTCTTTTATTATCATGCCTATCAAAAGATGGGGCTACAGGATAAGAACATGGAGCCCACATCAGGCCCTATTACGGGTTTCTCTGGAAGCTCAATCCTCCCAAGAGGAGAGATCAATCTACCAATCACTTTGGGAAATGAAGAACTGGGTAGGAATGTACTGATCAGGTTTCAAGTGGTAGAGGCCTACTCACCATACAACATCATAATGGGGAGGACATTTATGAGTGCATTTGAAGGTGTGGCATCCACATTTTATTTGTGTTTCATGTATGTAGTAGACAGTGGTAAAGTGGTAGTTCTGAAGGGTTCACAGATAGCAGTTGTTTAGGCAAAATTTAGCTAACCAGCTGCTCTACCTTGCTAGGGTCGAGACCTGCAACTAGACGGGTTAATCAATTAAATAACAATGGGCAAAGTGATAAAGAACGAAAGCGATAAAGGAAAGAACACACGAGAATTGGTGACGCGGAAACCCAAATCGGGGAAAAACCGCGGGTAGTGATGAGACTACCAATCCACTAWGACTTTAGCCCTCAACCGGCTTGGGTATCGATTACAAGTTAATGAGATCGTCTAAATATTCAATAAGAATTCAGGTGAGAATGAGAAGAATTAGATAGATCTTCTGATTACATTAGTTCCCTATTTATACTAAAAATATCTCCTACGTTACGAGGCTTCAAGCTGCTGAATGTAGGCCGTGAATCTCTCAACTGCTTTCTTCTAGCCGTTATCCTGGGTGGACTTATCCATCCGTTAGCTATCTTTCTGCAAGGGCTTGCTGACTAATTCCTTTGATGATTTAGCAGGCGGGACCTAGGTGAAATCTGGGTATAACATTTGCCCCCAAATTGGACTTCATTTTGGTCGTTTTTAATGAAGGGCAATTTCGTCTTTCTGCGCACATCCACCTTCCCCACTACAGCCTTTCCAATTGTCTTGACTACTCCACGACTTCCCGTAACTGTCACATCACATAACTCCTTCAACTTCCTCTATTCTTTTCAAATTTAAAGTCGCTCCTGCCTTTATTTCTCACTTCACTTCACTGTGTTTCATTGCTTCTTCGCCTTCTCTCTGTCATTTCTCTACCAATTTTCCTTCGTTTTTCGCGCTTGTTTACTCGGAGCGTTCATCTTCTCCTCCAGGTATCTTTTGCTTCTCGGTTTATTTTTCGTCGCTTTAGTTTATCCATGCCTCGTTTTAAATAGTCTACTAGGAAGAGGTCTAAGCTTATTCCTCTTAGGGCTTCAGTCGATCTCGAAATGGGAAGACCTAATGAAGATGTAGCGAGCACCATAACTGAAGCGGACCTCGCAAAGATACGGTTGCGTGGTTGTTTTCCAGACGAAGCTGTCTTGATTGCTCCCAAACCAACCGATAGGCCTGAGAAATGTCCTTCTGGGCATGCTTGTTTCTACGAGTATCCTTTTCTTTTAGGCTATTCTTACTTGCTCACTCCCTTGGTTCGTTCTATTTTGAACTAATTTCAATTAAACCCTGGTCAATTTCAACCAAAATTCTGGAGCGTGTGTAGTGTCATTGACCACTTGACTGAGTCTTGGGAAACACCTTTCACTTATCGCGACCTTTGCCATACCTATTATATCAAAAAGATTGCCAATGCCCGTTTCACTTTGAAATCGAAAGTGGGTGAAGTAGATTTAGTAGGGGGAACAGAGGCATCCGACAAAGGGTGGAAGGCTAGGTTTTTCTTTGTGGCTTTGGATTCTTTGGGTTCAGATTTAAATTTGTTAGTGGAAGGTTGGAATAGTGGAGGTATAAGTCTTTTTGTGGCTTTTTCGCTTTTTGTTTGACGGTTTGAAGGTTGTTTGGCTTTTTGGTTTTCATCTCTTCTTTTCTTTGTTTTCAGCAGTGGTGATTGATTGCGGCCCTTCCCACGGGTATTCGGCTAAGGTGGAGGCTTTCTTGGGTCACTGTGCGGAATTGCGAAAGTGCGTGGATCACCCTAAATCATCTGTTATGGCTTCGGGTGAGTTGAGGTGTCATAGTGGATCGTCTTTGGCTTTTGCTCTTGACTGCTCAGTGTTTGACGTTTTTATTTTGGTTAGGTTTGGCTATGTCTGTATCTGAGATGAGGGCCATGTTTGCGAAGAAGAGGAAGGCTTCGACTGTTGGTGGTGCCCAATTTGCTGCGAAGGTTCATCTGGTTGAGCCGGTTATTGACATTACTTCTGATCGTCCTTCTCCTGCTGCTGATGCCAAGAAAAAGACTGTTGAAACGTCTCCTGAAGATTTTGCTGCTGAGCTTCACCTGTCATGTCCTCGGGACTACCTAGATCACGAGGGGACGGTTGGTGGAGTCTGGCCAGAGATGGATCAGTTACTGTTCCCAGRTGCTGCTGCTCGCCTGAGGGGACAGGACCTGGAGGTAGTGCAAAACGATGGGCTTCACTTGGCCCTACAGTTGATCCAGAACTTTATGGTTTCCAAATCTGTTTTTCAGACTGCTATTGTTCTGAAAAAGCATGCTGGGGACCTGACCAGTCAGATGGCCCACCTGACCAAGGAGAAGGCTACCAGGGTAGCTCAAAAGAAGCAGTTGGAAGCGTCGGTGGCTGTGGAGAAGGCCAAACGTGAGGA
The DNA here is from genome assembly GCA_008642245.1 of Bassia scoparia. Lineage (NCBI taxonomy): Eukaryota > Viridiplantae > Streptophyta > Magnoliopsida > Caryophyllales > Amaranthaceae > Bassia > Bassia scoparia. The sequence goes on from SNQN01001809.1 coordinate 62,433, forward strand.
GTTGGAGCTTGCCGCTTTGGAGCTCAAAGAGACAGTCGCTGTGGCTCATAAGGATAAGGCAGAGACGGTGATTACTGAGTTGGCCAAGCAGTCTTGGAAGGTCAAGTTCAAGAGGCCCGTGGATGATGAGCTGACTGCCAACATAGATGCCTATGTGGGCTCTCTAGGTGACATGAAGGACTTGGAGAATGAGGAATTTAGGAAAGAACTTCTAGCGGCTACGGCTAAACCTCAGTCTGACTCCGTTTCGCCTCCTTCTGTTGGTGATTCTCTTRAGGCAGCTGCTCGAACTTCTTCTTCGTTGCCTGGCTGTGAGAAGATGTTAGATGATGTAGCCAGCTTAGGTGGCTCCACTATTCAGCTGAGCTTTGGCGAGGATTTGTTCGTGGGTGATCCAGCTGAAGCGGTGAAGGTTCCACCTTCTGAATAGACAACCTGTTTCATAAAAACTTTTTAGTACTTTTGCTATAACGTATTGGGCTATGGCTGCGGCATGTGCAGCCCTAATTATCTGACTGTTTCTTTTTCTGACTATTTTGCTTGGTACTGCCTTGGGCAGTTTAAATTTGGATTTGCCAAAGGTGAGTGGCCCTTTTGGTACTCTATGGTCTGACTCTTATYTGAATTTGTGTTTTATTTGCTTTTCGATGTGACTTCGTTACAACTTTTATTCATGCATGATATTTTTTTTGGCTAACCGCTTAGCTGTAGGAGTACAAAAATTTCTCTTTTACATCGATTCTCTTTTCTAGTGGCTAGCTACTGGGATTTTTACCTCAAAAACAGTATCTTTTTAGGTGACAAGCGTTCCAGCTCCTGGGGACTTCTGTGCCTTCAAGTGAGATCAATTTATAGGCTCCATTGCCGAACGTTTTACTGATCTGGTAGGGGCCTTCCCAGCTAGCTCCTAGCTTGCCCGCGTTCAGTTCTTTGGTGTTCTGGAACGTTCTTCTTAGTACCCAGTCGCCGATTGCGAATGTCTTAGCTTTCACCTTTTTATTGAAGCTTTTGGCTACTATCTGCTGGTAGGCCGCCATTCTAGTATGGGCTGCATCTCGTACTTCTTCTATGGTATCTACGTCTAGGCGTAGCTCTTCTTCGTTTTCTTCTTCGGTGATGAGCCCATATCTTGCTGAAGGTACAGCTATTTCTGCAGGTAAGACAGATTCACAACCATACACAAGTGAGAAGGGGGTTTGTCCAGTCGCACCCCGAGGGGTGGTCCTGTTAGCCCATAAGATTTTAGGTAGTTRTTCTGCCCATTTCCCTTTAGCCGATTTTAGTCGCCTTTTTATTCCGTTTATTATTAATTTGTTACTCGATTCTGCTTGCCCGTTGGCTTGTGGGTACCTAGGAGTGGACATGGTTAAAGTTATGTTCCATTTTTTACAAAAGTCCCTAGTTTTGTTGCTAATGAATTGTGATCCATTATCGCAAACAATTTCGCTGGGTACCCCAAACCTGCAGATTATGTTGGTCCAGATAAATGAAATTACTTCTTTTTCCCTTACCTAGGGGAAAGCATCTGCTTCGATCCATTTTGAGAAATAGTCAGTAAGTGCTAGCATATATACCTTTTGACTTGGAGCTGTTGGTAGTTTACCTACGATGTCCATTCCCCACTTCATGAAAGGACATGGGGTGAGGGATGGGTGCAGTTGCTCAGGTGCTTGGTGCGATGTGTTCGCATGCCTTTGGCAACTATCACAGCCCCCTGCATATTTGTTAACATCATGTTTTATGGTTGGCCAATAATAGTTGTAGGTTAATATTCTTTTAGCAAGGGTCCTGCCAGCTGAGTGCGTGCCGCACTCGCCGTCATGGAACTCTTTTAGGGTGGTMTGTGCCTCATTTTTACCTAGGCATCGTTGCAAGATGCCCGAGGAAGACTTTTTAAATAAGACGTTGTCAATTAAGGCATACCTGGAACACTTCATTCGCACCTTTCTGGCCTCTAGCTTACCGTTAGGTAGGATTTCGTCTCGTAGGTATTTGATGATTGGCGTTCTCCAATCTTCTTCGCTCTCATCAGAGATAGGCATGATCAATTCTTCTTTTTCGATTGATGGTGCGGCAAGGTGTGCTATGGGCACGGAATCAAAGCTACATTTCCTCATGGCTGAGCCTAGGCTAGCTAGGGCATCTGCCTTCGTGTTCTGGTCCCTTGGTACCTGCTTAATGTCGAATTTATCAAACTCATTCATTTTCTTTTTAGSTATTTCTKAATACRTGGCCATCTTGGAGTCTTTGGCTGCGAATTCGCCCTTCAGCTGACTTACTATTAGCAACGAGTCGCTGAAGACTTGGAGGTGGGTTGCCCCCAAGTCTCTAGTTGTCGCCATACCTGCAAGCAAAGCTTCATATTCTGCTTCATTATTAGTTTCTTTAAAATCGCAGCATATGGCCCTTACTATCATGTCCCCCCACTAGTAGAAAAATCATCAAAAGCTGGGGTTATTTAGGGGTCAAAAGATGGGGTTATTAACCCCAGATTTTGAGCTTGCAGCTTTTGAAAAAAGCTAGGGTTAAAATAACCCCAGCTTTTGACATCACAAAAGCTGGGGTTTTTAGTTGAAAACCCCAGCTTTTGTGAAGTCAAAAGCTGGGGTTTTCAGCTACAATCCCCAGCTTTTGTGAAGTCAAAAGCTGGGGTTTTAGCTAAAAACCCCAGCTTTTGACTACTATATCAAAAAAAAAATTTAGCCCATATTTTGTCTCTCATTATACAATGAGAGACAAAACATGGGCTAATTTATCATCCTAAAATGATATCCAAAGTGTTACATATACATATAAATACCAATTTCGATTAAAATTGGGTAAAAAATACAAATAAATGAGTATAAATTACACTCATTAACAAAAACTTGTATATATATATATTGATGAGGTAAATGATTAGAGAGTACATTAAAAATTACATAAGAAATTAATAATTAAACATCCAAATAAATCCATGGAGAAACATAGATCTTCCCATCTTCAAATCATCTTCATCTTGTCATCTTGAGAAAACAAAAATTACATTAAAAAATATTAGAACAAATGTCAAATTACAGTGAAAAAAATTAAATAAAAATGAGAAGGAGAAAAACAAAGTAAATTAAAACTCTATATCAAAAAATGCAAAGAACAAATAAAAAATGAGAAAGATCGAAAAAACATAAAAAAGTCATAAACAATGACCACTGAGAAAATAAAAAATAAAAAAAACATGCTAAATTGGAAAGGTAAAACTGTCAATAATCAGTAATCATAAGTGGAAAGCAGTTAGACTATTCTTAAGAACAGATAACAGTCAAAAGCAAGATTATCTTTGACCAGAACCAAATAAGATATCGATGTTATATATGGTTTTGTATACAAAGATCATAAGTTCATAAGAAGAGAGATTAGGGCAGAAAAAATCAGCAAGGACTTGTTAAAATGCTTGGGCAGGTTAACTTCTGCCACTATAAAAGTCAGCAGATCAACCCTGATTACAGAAAATAACAAGTCAAAATTCGAATCGTAAACATACTCGCAGAGCCATTTTTTTCAGCTTGTTCATTGCGAGAGAAGTGTGAGATGAGGATAGTATAGCGGGGTCCAATGCTCTATCAGGTGCAACACCACTTTCGCAAATCCAAGGATGACTAATCAAGGTTGTTTTTAAATTAGAAAAGGAGTCCAACAAAACATACCAGACAGAGAAAAAGATTTCACTTTGAATAAAATCAAGTAGATTATCAATAGAAAGCATAAAAAACTCACATAAGACTTGATGAGCAGTTAAACTTCTGCTGGGTTTGAGCACAACATTTTTCTGATCAGATCCAACTTTTAGAATCAACGACCAAGTTAATGGAATTTTTATGTGCTCAAACAACAACCAAATTCTGATCAAATACTACATCAACGACCAGTCATATGTTTGGATACAGAAACAGTGTTATAAGAATCATCACACAAAGAACTAGCTCATCAATGTAAAACATATAATTTCATCTGATCTCAAAACCAGAAACCAGTGCAAAGAATTTCTGAACTAGGCAATATCATAGAGGAGAAACTGAGTACTCTATCGACTGCTCGGCTTAAATGCTTAACTGGGTACTCTGCAAATAAGCAGTAAAAATGAAAAAAAACTCAACTTGTAATTTGCGTAAAAATTATGAACGAATGGGAAAAAAATAGAAATGCTCCACAAGTGAAGAAGTGCTGCAACTAAATAGATCCATGTAAAAAAATCACAAGTATATTCTTACAAACGTTAGGTGTTTAACTGCCATAAAGTTTCGATATCAAAGTTCCTCTATTCTTGTCATCAAAAAAAAAGTTCCTCTATCTTGAAATAAAATGTATCATCCTACAATGGCTTCTATAGCAGAAGATTATGAACCAGGAATTCCATCATGCACTAGAAATGTTAATATAGGTAAGTGTGACACCTAGTGATTCTTGAGAGCCATGCCATTGAATTCCCATGCATATCTGCCTTCTGGTGTCTGTTGAACCCTTAGCTTGTCCATCTGTTACAATCTTCTTTAAATTACATACATGTAACCATCTCTAGACAAGTTTCAAAAAGCCGAATCTGCACATGTGAAATTACTAAAATATAACTACACTGCAGTTGCTTAGTGCTTTGAAGAACAATAAATGAAGTTAAGATGATACCCTTAAAAAGATTGCTTACATGAAATCCTGATTGCCACGGATTCAAAATCGCAAACTAAGTCCCAATAAAAATCAATTAGACTCACATTAAACTAATCTTAGGGATTGGTAAAAAACACATTCAACAATAGCAAATCAACAACAAAATCAAACAATAAGCTCTGAAAATTAATAGCTATAGCATGAAATTCAAATGGAATATAGCAATTTATATTATTTTCAACAATTGAAATGATAGTTCAATTAGACATGTCCTAAATACAAGTTAGATAGAATACAATGAAGATCAAATAAAGAGAGGAAGAAGAGTGAACCTAACATATAAACAAACACCAAAAGCCAAGAGGAGGAGCAGCGGTGGGCGTCGAGGGTTTGTAAATTGCGAGTGAGGTCGATGTGTGTCGTGAAAGCAGCGGTACAGTGGGACGGCGCGCGTCTGTTTCGTGAGGGTCGTGACGGCGTGGCCGGGTTTGAGCGCCGGTGTGAGCTCGAGAGTGAGAGTGATTGGTTTTTGAGAGTGAGGCTCTATTCGTCTGTATTGTCGGTAGTGAGGGTTTTCATCCACGAGAGTATTGGTAAACTGCAAAGTGAAGTGGAGAGGTTTGGAGAATAAGAGAGATTACTTATTAATTTTTTTCAAAGCATATTCAAAAGCTGGGGTTGTCTTTAATAACCCCAGCTTTTGTGTTTCTCCCAATTTTAACTCTAAGATAGCTCAAAAGTTGGAGTTTTGAATAAAACCCCATCTGTAGTCATCAACAAAAGCTGGGGTTTTTAAAAAAACCCCAGCTTTTGTGTTCTCCCATTTTTTTTGAGCTCTTCTATAATACGTTAAAAGCTGGGGTTTTTTTAAAAAACCCCAGCTTTGAGCTGCAGCTTTTGAGCTTTTTTTCTACTAGTGCCCTGTGTGACTTCAGCACCAACGCCTAGCCCAGCTCCCCTGACATTTGAGCGAGCATCACGTACAGTTTGCCATTTAGTCTTACTTGTGTTACTGCCCCTGAACACAGGACGTTTCTAGGCCTAGGCTGAATCAGCCACGAAGTCAGCTAGCGCTTGTGATTTTATAGCTGTTCTAGGCATGTATTTTATATCGTATCCACTCAGACAGATTGCCCATTGCTCATTCTCCCGCTTAGTCGGGTTATCTAAGCACGAACTTTTTGATTGTCGGTAGTATGAGTCAGACATTATAGTATGCGTTATCGAAAAGTGTCTAAGTTTTTTAGAGGCCGATAACTAATGCTAATACGAGTTTTCTAGTGAGCGATTACTCTTTATTCTGCTTCTAAACATTGTTTTTACTTATCATAATATATTCGCAGCTGTTGGTTTACTGCTTCCCTAGCTAGTACTGCTTACGGCTTTGTTCTGACAGCTAGGGTAGAGCTGGAGGTTCTCTCCCTCTGCTGGTTTTGTCATCGGGGGGAGAAACCAAGTAAGCTTTTAGCGCTTGCAGAGCCTTTTCGTGTTCATCAGTCCAGACAAAACCTTGTTTTTCTTTAGTACGATTGTTAAAATAGTAGCATTTATCTGAATGACGCGAAATGAACCTGTTATAACGCTGCCACCTCGTCTTGTTAGTTTTTTGAGACTTCTTTTTTAAATTCTAGTACTCTTAGGTTAAGGATCGGCTTTTACCTGATTCTCGATTAGCTTCTATTTCCCGTTGCGTTTACTATGATAACCTAGAAATCTTACCTGCTAGCCATCCCCAAAGGAGCACTTGTGGGTTCAGCTCATTCGGTAGATCCCTTTAGGATCGTCTGAAACGTTTCCTTCGAGGGGTCGAATGTGATCGCCTGCCTTCTTAGACTTGACTAGCATGTCGTCTATGTGTACAACTTCCATCGTGTCTCCCAGCTGCTTTGTGGACATTTGTGTTCACTATCGCTGGGTAGGTTGCACCTCGCATTTTTCGAACCAAAAGGCATTAAACGGGTGCTATAATAACAGTTATAACTCCCTTGTCGGTTGAAAAAGGCGGTTTTTTCTTGTGTCTTGGGGTGCATTGAAATTTGGTTATATATCCTGGATATGCATCTAAAAAAGTTAATCATTTATTATCATATTCCTTTGGGTGCGAATGTTTCGCACTTTCTGTTTCCAACCGGTTTTACGTGAAAGGTCCAGGTTTAGCCGGGGGTTATTACGCGGGAGCTACTATAGGCTGTCATTCTCCTCTGCATCGGACAAGCAAAAAATCTTGTTAGCTTTCAGAAATTCATCAATTTACCTCTTGTCGCCTGTTCCTATGCTACCTGCGATAACACAGTTGCTAGGAGCTGCGATCCGTAGCACCACTTATCTATCCTATGGTATCTTGAGTCGGTGGCTTGGCGCGGTACTTGAATCTAGCTGTAAATTGCTAGATGACTCTTTCTTCCGGCTTTAGCATTCACGCAACGGGCGTTATTAGGGCACTGTACCCGGGCCATCTTCGCCGATTTCCCCTAATTTTCTGCACACCCAGCTTGTGAGGGACTTAAGAATCTGATGGTAAGTCAGGCGGTTACCGGTGCCTCATCTAATAGAAATCCACGATGTACCCTCCAAGAATACTAAACCATTCATAGGCAAGCACAACCGACTATCTACAGCTACATTTACTAGATTCAGTGTGGAGAGGTTCACCCCTCTAACTAGACATATATGTAAGGTAGAGTGACCTACGCCGATTGTTGCTGGGATTCTCCACTGAACACTAACTAGGACAGTGGATTTCCGCACTATTCTTTTTCCTGTGCCCCATACTTCTAGCGCGCTTCTTGAAGAATCACGTTAAGGGTACGGCCTACCGCTCGTATCAATTAAATATGTCTTTTAATCAAGCAATTAGCTATATTAGGGAGATCCACGAACCAACTGTCAGGGTGTGTCCTCACCATCATTTCGTCGTCGATAAAGTGCATAGCATGCCTGCTAGTCTGCTTATCACAGTCGGACCCCCCTGTGGGCTTAAAAAGCCGACTTGCCCATCTGGCTCGCCTGGCGCTTCGTTGTTGGCGGCAGAGTAGTGTATCCCACATACATCGAGCCTCTGCTATCTCACTTCTACTACACTATTCACACTAAGACACACGATCCGGCAGGGAGGAGCGGCAAGCTCTACTACGGATTACTTACAGCTCAACACCGTAAATATACGCGTACCTGTGTATCACGGGTTTACTAGCATTTTGGTTATATTTCCAACGCGATTATTATAATTATTGCTTACCTCTCCGCACTTAGCAAATTGTTCTAGGTGACCCGTACTTAGCAGCCAGGCTACCTCCTTTTTTAGGCGCTTGCACTCCTTCCTGGTGTGGCCACGGTCCATTTGGTACTACACCACTTGAGACTGAGCGTAGTACATTTATACCACTATCAGGACTTAAGGGCTTTTAGATGAGACCACCTCAAACCGAGGTAACGGCATCTAGCTAGCCATCGCATCGACAACACCATGCAACATCTAGGTGAAGCAAATAACCTAGAAGACAGGTGGGTATTCACACGACACTTACTCACTCGCTTTCACCCTTCCCATCACTCAATCCAACCCATAGGTACCAGTGGCTTCTCTGCTGGTATGGCTTGTACCTGCCCCCACCTTAACGCTTATTGTTCTGCCTCGAGGGGGAGGCTCGATTTTCAGGCTAGGATCTTCCTAGCTGCCTCGTCCTCTTCTACCCAGATTTCAGCTCTAGCTCTCGTCTGCACGTCGGCGAAGGACGTGCAAGGGTACCTGGTCAACTCATAATATAGCCTCGATTGAGGGGTTAGTCCTCTTCTGAACGCTTCTATTGTGGTAGATGCGTCCAGATTTTTAATAGATATCATCTCAGAGCTAAACCTGTCTAGGTATTTGCGCAATATCTCTCCAGGTTTCTAGACGACAAAGTACAAATCACTAGGCAGTATATCGAGTGCTCTACTGCTAGCAAATTGCAAGTAAAACTTATTAATCAATGTAGCAAAATTCGGGATAGAACCTGGCTTTAGGTTGATCAGCCACTGCAGGGCGGACCCTGACAGTGTCGATCCGAACGACTTGCACATGATGGCTTCTATCAGATTCCACGGGATGGATAGGGCCCACATCCTCTGCTTGTACTGCGCCACATGATCATGCGGGTCAGTAGTACCATCATATAATTTAGGCATAGCAATTCCTACCTCTTTAGGGATCTTTGCCTTGGCAATGGCTACCACAATGGGAGAACGGGTATAACCGTCCGCGGCTTCGTGGGCAACCGGAATTGGAGCACTATGAAGTTCAGCTAGCATCCTCATCATTCGCTTATTTTCGGATTCTAGCTTAGCCAACCTCCTGGTGCTGGGATCAGAATCTTATTCTTCGAGAGATCTCTCTTCTTCCGGGGTCTCGTACTCGCCGCTTTCAGGTTCTTCCATTTCATCCTCGCGGAAGGAGGGATCTTCCTCATCTTCTGATTCACCTGAAGATAGTTCCTGCATGTTAGGGACATTATCAGTATTAACGCGTCTGCGTCGACTACCTGATGCGGCGGTTTCTTCAGCCCTTAGGGCTTGAAGAGCTAGCCGATTTTCTTCCTTACTCTTTTGGAGTTCTTCCCTGTAAGAGGACAATAGTTCAAGCAATTTAGAATTGCTGGGGGGGGTTAGGAGGGCCAATTTCAGAAGTCATAGCAAAAAGTTTCAAATTATGCGATTGAAAGGAAAGTAGAGTAGCAGGAGTATATTCCTTTGTACTTTGTTTTGTTTTTTAACAAATCAAGCTGTAGGCCCCACGGTGGGCACCAAAATGTTTAGGCAGAATTTAGCTAACCAGCTAGTCTACCTAGCTAGGGTCGAGACCTGCAACTAGATGGGTTAATCAATTAAATAACAACAGACAAAGTGATAAAGAACGAAAGCAATAAAGGAAAGAACACACGAGAATTGGTGACGCGGAAACCCAAATAAGGGAAAAACCGCGGGTAGTGATGAGACTACCAATCCACTAAGACTTTAGCCCTCAACCGGCTTGGGTATCGATTACAAGTTAATGAGAACGTCTAAATATTCAATAAGAATTCAGGTGAGAATGAGAAGAATTAAATAGATCTTCTGATTACATTAGTTCCCTATTTATACTAAAAATATCTCCTAGGTTACGAGTCTTCAAGCTGCTGAATGTAGGCCGTGAATCTCTCAACTGCTTTCTTCTAGCCGTTATCCCAGGTGGACTTATCCATCCGTTAGCTATCTTTCCGCATGGGCTTGCTGACTAATTCCTTTGATGATTTAGCGGGCTGGACCTAGGTGAAATCTGGGTATAACAGCAGCCAAGTCATGCCAGTTAGCTCTGGTCAAGACTTCAAGGAAGGAAGACTCTGTACGGCTTCGAAAGCAGATTGTTGACATGCAAGCAGAGGCTTCTCCTCAACCACTAAAGAAGAGAGTAATCAAGGTAACTG
>SNQN01001809.1:73532-86283 GCA_008642245.1 Bassia scoparia
TTCCAAACATAGTTGAAGCTCAACCCTCAAGAATCAGGCAGTTTTCTACTGGGCCCCTGACTGAATTGACAACAGTAGCCATTCCTCAAACTGTTTGAGGTACACGATCATCCCCTTGTTGAAGGAAAACTCAGAAATGGTAACAAATCGGATCACACCTGGGAGCTCAAAGAGAGTGCAACCCTGATTAACTTGCTCAGAATGCAGAAGATGGTTTGCCTTATTCAGTAGATGAAATCCTAGGGATTGTCCAAGGAATAATATCACATCATTTTACCATTGATCAAGACAAGAACCAGTGAAGCAGAAAAGAAAGACACTTCTCAATCCGAAGGAAGAATCAGGCTATTTGAGGAGAAGTAAACAAGCTATTGGACAGATTTATTAGACTATGCCAATACCCTAATGGATAGCAAATGTGGTGATGGTCAGGAAACCAAATGCAACATGAGACATGATGTGTAAGAGTTCACTGATCTCAACAAAGCTTAGTCCAAAATGTCCGCCTATCCTCTGCCCAGGATTGTGCGTGCGAGCTGAGTTGATTCAACTAGATGATCATGCTAGCTCACTAGATACTACCTCATGATGTCTTTCCCACTTGGCTAAGACGCAATCAAAAGTACGACATGACATGTCTCCACCGGATAAAAGAGAAGACAACCTTCATCACTAGTTGTGTGTCTTGACGATAATCATAACGCACGGTTGAAAGGTCATAATGATCATTTCGCGGTCTTACAGATATCCTATGCCTGAATATAGAATATATGATTTTGACCAGGTCTTGGAGACTCACAGATTACGGCATGAAACCATATGAATGTAATGTTTTAGATGATCAATATGTAAATAGTGTTCATACCTGTCAATGAACCTAAACCGACCTAAAACCTAATAAGATATTGCTAAATCCGAGAAATACCGGTGAAGCTTCCCTACAGAAATGTGTCTTTGGGGTTAAGTCTGGTAAATCTGGGCTTATGGTTGTGAAAAGGGAATTGATCAATCCTGATAAAGTCAAAGCCTGCACTAGATTTTTTACCTAGCATAAAAATCATTAAGGACATCCTGGAGTGGCTGACTGGAGAGGATGGTTGCACTCTCCAGTTTCATTGGCAAGGTCATCAGAGAAGAACTCAGCCTTTTTTAAGGTGCTGAAGGGAATAAAGAATTTAGTTGGGGTCCAACAAACATGAAGCATTCAGTCAGTTGGAAGGAGCACTTGATTCGAGAAGTTGCCACGAACCCACTACTCAAGTGTGTTGATCCTGATGAAGGAAATTACATCCTTAGGGAGATTCATGAGGGGATTTGTGGCCATCATGCAGGTACAAGAACCCTAGTTCACAAAGCCCTCCTTTTTTGTTATTACTGGCCAACAATGGATTCAGACTCCAAGAAGATGGTCATTGAGTGTGATAAATGCCAGAGATTCACACCTTCCATCAACCAACCAGCCAATGATTTGCAGCCAGTTCTGAATCCCATCCCCTTTCCTTAGTGGGGTGTGGATATCCTTGGTCCTTTCCAAAAGGCCTAAGGGGGTAAAACATGGTGAATTGTTGTTGTTGATTATTTTAGCAAGTGGATTGAAGCTGAAGGGCTAACCAATATCTCAGAGAAGGATGTCAGAAAGTTKCTATGGCAGAATGTGCTAACCAGATATGGCATTCCAGTCTGCATGGTGTTTGWCCATAGGAAGCAGTTCGACAATGATCCCCTGAAGGCTTCGTTGTCTCAGTTCAAAATAAAGATTGCATTTTCAGCAGTTTGCCACCCACAGTCTAATGGYTAGGCAGAGGCAGCAAATAAGCAGATCTTGAATGGTTTGAAGAAGAAGTTGGATGGCAAAAAGGGTTTATGGTTCCAAGAGCTACCAAACACACTTTGGTCATGAAGGACCACAGTCAAGAGGTCCACTAGTCATTCACCTTATACTCTGGTGTATGGGAATGAAGCTTTGATACCAGTCGAAGTTGGCTCCACCTTTCTCAGACTCTCCCAGTATAGCCAATCTCAAAATGAGCAGACTTTATCAGAACACCTTGATCTGGTGGATGAGTTAAGAGAGGATGCAGCAATTAGGCATGCAGCCTACATGCAAAGGGTCGCCAGATTCTACAACAGAAGGTTAAGGCTTGCAGTTGGCGACCTGGTACTTAGGAAGTCTGCAACAGTGCAGAAAGCTGGTATTCATGGCAAACTCTCAGCCACCTGGGAGGGACCATACCAAATCCACTATTAGAGCATGGCTGGGACTTACAGACTAATGGAGCTTGATGGCACAGAGCTGCCAAATATCTAGAATCCAGATCAGCTCAAGAGGTATCATGCTTAAGTTTATACTTACATATCTTTGTAACTTTTGTAAAACACTTTAGTAAGTTATGAAACTCAACCATGTAATTGATGTATATCTATATATATGAAGACGCAATTTAGGCCATTTGGTTGTAATTATTTTCTTTTACTAGTGTTTTATTTTTTCTTGGTTTTGTAAGTTGTAAAAGTATTTCATCTCAATTGAGATAAATACACAAAAAATCCTGCTCTTTTCACAAGAGTTAGGTACCAGACTGGTGAAGAGCCATCTGGTCAAAATCCTACTCTTTTCACATGAGTTAGGTACCAGACTGGTGAAGAGCCATCTGGTCAGAATCCTGCTTTTACTAACAGGGTCGGGTGCTAGATTGGTGAAGAGCCATCTGGCTAAAATCCTAATCTTTATGAGATAAGTTGTCAGCTTGATTATGTCAACTAATAAAAGTCCCAGTTCACCAGAGCTAGGTACCAYCATGGTTATGTCCCCTGGTAAAATCCTATTCTTCATGAGAAAAGGTGTCAYTATGATCATGTTATCTGACTYAAAACCCTGTTTCCTTGCAAGCAGGTACTAGGATGGTTATGTCACCTAGTAAAACCCTGCTCCTTACACAGAGTCAGGTACCATTAAGATTATGTCTTTTGGTCTATTTTATGCAAAAATTTGAAAGGATTTTTTTACTCTAGGTAATTTGGCATAATTATTAAATGGTTGCATAAGTAAGTTATCTTACAAACTTATGTGTTTAAAAATATTTTCATATATTAAATCACATAAGTCTTGGGGGGGACAACTAGTACCCCTGGTAGGATCTAACTAAAACCATGCATTTTTTGTTTTATTTCTTAAGGCAAATCCATACTTTAATTATGCAAATTGACAATTTTTTTAAAAAATTGTTGGTTTTTTATGCCCAGGTTTTAAACTTATTTGAATTAATATTTCATATATTAATTCATATAAGTCTTTGGGGGGGGGCAACTTATACCCTTGGAACCATCTACCTGGTTGAATAGACCCTATATATATGTCAAATAATATCACATCATTTAAATACCAGGATTTTTAAATATTACTAGGTTTATTTATGCATATTATAAGCATAAGTATAGGCATAAAACTAGAGTACTTCATACAATTAAAACAAAAATATTTAAAGCAAGTACTACTGCCCTTATGGGCAAGCTATTACATAAACCATAATGGTGGCTGCCTGGCTCAGACTCCAAAAGAGGGCCCTATCAAGGGCCAGTAGCCAATTGTTTTCTAAAGCAAGTGCAATTAATTTTGTTCATAACCTTGTTTTTGAACTACAACACACAAAAACAGCTAAGAGAAAAGGTGCAAAAGCTGAAGACAGGATAAAGACAAGGGAAATGGAGTACATCACGGAGCCAGATCAGGTGAACTTCTACTAGAAGAAGTCTCTGATTCACAAGGTAGCCACCCGAGTTCCTATGCAGGAGCATTCAGCTGGGACTCCTCAACTGCATCATCATCTTTGCTTTTCTCACCTACATTATCTCCCTCCTGGTGTTGGGCTCCTTGCTCATCTACAAGCTGAGTTGCTTCAATAGGTTTGGCTTCCTCAATGGCACACTACTGTGCCTCTTTGTCTGTCTCTTGGATAGCCACATCCCCCACAGCTGGTCCTTCCTGGTTGGTGCTCTGGGCTGCTGGAAGGTTTTCATCCATTGCAATCTCAACAGAGCTGTCAATTATTGGTGTAACCCCTTGAGAATTGATGGGATCATTAGCATCACCTGAAACAATATCATCTCCCATGGTTATGATCAAAACCAAGTCATCAAGACCTGGTGTGTTGTTAAGGAAAGTTAACTCCATACCTCTCTTCACTTGCATGTCTTCATTACCAACATCCTCTGTCTGCTCACTCATCTGATCTTCAATGTTGGGAATGAAGAACGTGACAAGTTATATAAATATAATCGAGCAACAACCATTAAAAATATTTGTAATTGTTACAAGAAATTTGACCCATAAATCGCTCGTTCCAAAGTAGGGCCTTCATACAAGTAACGAGTCGATCAAGTGCAGAAAAAATTTTCTACATAGGTTGAGTTGGAGAGTCTGTCCACCTTGACTTTTAATTTTTCCCTTTCTTTTCCATTTGTGATGTCTATGTGAATTATGAATAAAGTCTTGTCATTATCTATCATTAGCCTTCCACAAATAAATGTTCTTTTCTTATTTTACTTTCATTTCTTAGCTGTTCACATGCTTCAACTTCGATGATGAAATTTAATCAACACGTGACCTAACAAAAAAAAACTAATAATAAAGAAATGAATTGAAAAGTACTTTTTTTAAAAAATTGGACATTGCTCGAGAAGCCTACTTTCATAGCTTCACAAAAACATCCTTAACCCTCCATGAACCTTTTTGTAGGAACCAGTTAGTATAACTAACTTCTTCATTTGAGTCTTGTGTCTGTAGGCTGTGCTTAAATTCTTTTGAGACTTAATTTAGGTTTTCTATTTCTAACTTATTGGTTGCAGGTAACGTCGATTAGTTTGTCATCATCAAAAAGAGGTAATTTGTTGAGTCCATTAAGTTTTAAATGATGTTGGTACATATTAGTTACCAGACCTAATATACACCAAGGCCTATATACACTCACCTAGTGGGCCGACAACACACATGAATCAAGGCCCAAAGGGAGTCAAATTGCTTTGCACTCGGTCAAAAGGTGATACATTCATAGGACACCTAAACTGGTCATTTGTGTGACACTTGTCGTTGAGAAGATACATGCACCTACTACAAGAAATTCGTATAAGGCCGACCGAAGTTATCGACGAAAAGAAAATCGGTCGGTATTACCGACCGCAACGACCGTAGTTGGTCGGTGTATTTTACCGACCGATTTTAAAATCGGTCGGTGTACCGACCGAATAATCGGTCGGTGAGCCCTTTGAATTATACAAACCCCATCCGCATTTTTAATTAAAAAAAAAACAATTCCCAAAACATCACCGACCGAATATTCGGTCGGTACACCGACCGATTTCAAAATCGGTCGGTGATGTTTTGGGAATTTAACCCCCCTGTGTTTCTATTTTTTTTAAAAAAAGAAATGAAATAATTTACCGACCGATTTATCGGTCGATGTACCGACCGAATTTTCGGTCGGTAAGGTTTTTTTAAAATAAAAAAAGCTATTTTTTTCTTTCCTTCTCTCTTTCTTCGTGACCCCTCTTCTTTCCGTCTCATCCTCTCATCCTTCTCTCTCTTCTCATTTCAACCCTCATCCTCTCAACTCTCTCTCTCCCTCATGCCTTAACTCTCTCTGTTCTCTCCTCTCTCCTCTCCCTTCACCCTTCTCACCTCAGTCCTCCTCCGAGTTGATTCGCCGCCATCTCCTCTCTCTCCTCTCGCCACCATCTCCTCTCTTATGATCTGGTAAGTTTTTCATATTTTTTAAAATCTTTTTCTTCTAATTTCCTTTTAGATCTAGGGTTTTCTTCTATTTTCGTTTCTTTTGTTGTTGATTTTGTTGTCAAGTTTTTTTTTGTTTTTTTATTTCCAGATTTCGAAAATTAGGGTTTTCGTTTGGTTGAATATCAGATTTCAATTTTTTTTTGTTATTCGAATATTCTAGATTATTGCTGTGTCAATCCTTCTCTTTCTTTATGTCTCGATGCCTTTTTTTTCTTACTCGAATTGTTCGATCTACTGCATGTTATGGTGATTTTGTTTGGTTTTTTGTGCTTTGATTAGATCTAGTTTATTTGGTGGAATTGCTCGCATTTTGACCCTTAATTGGTTTGCTTTGCTAGGGTTTTAGTTTTACCCAAATTTTGGTTTGCTGCGAAATCGTTGATTTTTCTAACTTTCCCCAAATTTAATTGATTCGAAGTAAAATTAAGGTCAGGGTGCGATTAAATCTGCACGGAATGGTGTCTATTGATTCAGCAACGGTTAGTTTGCTGCTTAAAAGTAGTGGTGAAGGCGATCTTTGTTAATGCTTAGATTGCTTAGATAATTTGGGTTTATGCTTCGAGTTTGTATATCAAGGATATTGCATCACACTATACTTTTAATTACATGTTCATTTCTGAAGTGGTAAGTTTAATTGCACATGCGTGTTTATTTAAAGTTTTGAAGCAGTTTGCACCAGGAAGTCCCTCCTCCTCCCCCCCTCTCTGAAATCTTAAATTCTTACTGCTTGGGGGTGAGATCATGAGTTAGCTTGCTGCGAGTTATTTGGTAGTTTAATGATGTGCTATCTTTCTTACAGGCTGATGTGAAGAAGAAGGTAAAGAAAACTAATGTGCCAGTATCAGAATTGGTTACCGGTGCATTTTCACAAGAAGATTTACAGAAAGCAGTTGAGAGGGGATATGAATTGGCTCTGCAAGATCGTGTCATGGAGGAAACAAAGGATCCGAAAAATGTTGTGGAAGCCTATGTCTATGACATGAGAAACAAGGTATGTGTCACGGTCCAAGTTATTGTTGTGGTTAAAGGTGAAAGCTATTGTTTCTTTCTGAGTGTCTAAATTTTGCTTTAATGTGTTTGTGTGTAGCTTAATGACAAATACTAAAAGTTTGTCACTCCTTCTGAGAAAAAGGAGTTTATTGCCAGACTTCAAGAGGTGGAAGATTGGTGGTATGAGGATGGTGAAGATGAAACCAAGAGTGTTTACATTGCAAAGCTTGATGAGCTGAAGAAGGCCAGAGTTATATTTTTGCTTGATTTTCCATTTATTGCCTCTCTTTTATGGGAAAGAGGGTTTTTGTCTTTCTGCCTTGCTTACATTGTTGTCATATGCAGAAAGGTGATCCGATTGAGGAACGCTACAAGGATCAGTTGGAGCGAGGAAATTATATTAACCATCTTATTAATGCTATCAATAGTTATAAAGAGGCCACGACATCAAATGATCCTAAATTTGACCACATTGAGATTACAGAGAAAGAAAAGGTATGTTTTGTTGGTTGTTACTGACATAGCATATTGTTTTGCCCTCTTGGATGCTTACCTACGGATCTTGTGTGTGCTCTGCGACAATTCTAGGTTCTTAAAGCCTGTGTGGAAACTGAAGCATGGGTAAGAGAGAAGAAGCAGCAACAGGATGCACTTCCCAAATATGCAACTCCTGCTCTGAGGTCAACGGATGTGATTAAGAAAGCTGAGGAGCTTGACAGGTATGTTCATATTTTAACTCATACAAACATTGACATTCGAAGTAAAATTGCATGTCCCTTAAAGCTCATACAAACATTGACATAGGTGTAATTTAGCTTGAGTAGATACATACTTTGATCTTTAATAGTACATAATGAATGCAATGCAAATCATAAACAATGTACCAAATTGCAAAACAAGGCCATCTTTTGTTGAATTTGGGATTTTTTCTCTAAGAGGTCTAGAGATTGAAAAATCTGAGAGACAACAATAGACTATGTTACTTTCAAATCTTCACCTTCTTGGTTCTGTCCCTGTACTCTTCTCATGCTTGTTTCCTGAGATATTCTGGCATATGTCCCCTACCCCCAAGCCTTCTGTGTTAAGTTTTTGTTGTAGCTTTTTCTTCTCGGTTATGCTTATGCTGAGGGCATTTCTTCATGATCAGGACATTGACTCAAAGCATTGGCCTGTTGTCCTATACATACTTGTCGCGAACTGGCCTAGACAGGATTGTAGTGCCTATGGTAAGTAATCCTATTGGCTGTACATGATATTTTGTTTGATTGTATCTTTCCATGAATTTAAGAAGTTTTTAGTTTTTGACAAACCAATGTAAGTATCATATATAGGCCTATGGAGGCTGCATCATTATCATGAGTTGTTGGTTTGCTAACAGCCTAACTTTGATCTAGCATTAATTTAACTATCTTCGCCTTTTAATCTTATACTCAGAGACTACAGTAGATAAGTTATTTAAGCAGTGTGGAAATAGATTGTACTTTGTTTCCAATCTCCAGGAACTAGTAGGTATAGGGTATAATCTATCTTAGCTGGACACACTTTCCTTTTTCATAGGATTTTTTTTCTTTGAGCTTGAATGCTGTTATTATATGGAGCTATGGATATGCTAAATTGTGACTGTTGCTTTGATAGGTTGATTATGAATACAACATGTCATCTGACTCCTTCAAACCTCTACAACGTTATGGTGAAGAACATTTTTAGTCCAAATATATCTATAATTTTGCAGTGGTCACCATATCAAAATTGAACCAAGCTCATGAAGCAGGTTGGTAGCTTATACGTTAATTTTGA
This sequence comes from Bassia scoparia, assembly GCA_008642245.1. Lineage (NCBI taxonomy): Eukaryota > Viridiplantae > Streptophyta > Magnoliopsida > Caryophyllales > Amaranthaceae > Bassia > Bassia scoparia. Next base: position 82,108 of record SNQN01001809.1, read on the forward strand.
ATTTTCGATTAGAGAATAGTGACATTAATTCTTGACATGGTTTCTAGCATTCATCTGCAACTAGATTACTACGTGTTTAAACTTAAAAGTCATAACTTGCATTGTTGTCTGCTAATATAACCCATATCTTGACTTTAGCTGTTTTCTCTTTAATAATTCACTCTATAGTCTATAGACCTCTGTAAATTCTCTCTTTGATTTGTCAATGGTCTTTACCATTGATGTAATATTGTTGATAATATTGGTCTTGTGGTCTTAAATGCTTAATTATCTGCTGTGCAATATCTCTTTAAGAATTTATTCTCAATTTCTTATACACACGACTTAGTAGAAAGTGTTTGATACCAAGACCTAAGCACCTTGTAAGGATCAATTCTCTTGCACTGTTGTATATTTAATTTGGTAAAGTTATTACACTATAACAGTGGTTAAAGTCTCGAGTTGAGTTACTCTAATTTAAGTCATTGGTGCTAATTTCGATGTCTAAATTTGGAGACCAGGCTGTGTATTTTTGAGGGCTGAGATCAAATATGAATGCAACACAAGCAGAGAAAGACACGTGAGTACTTGCGCCTACGAATGATAAGAGTCACAGAGAACTCAAGCTTGACATATCACATTTCAAGGCTCACTCCAGATTCTTGCAGAAGGCATGCATCTCTATCTGAGTTTGGAACCAAGGGCTTTAAGCTTGAGATGCTTTGTGGTCCGTATACTCAGGCTAAATCAGTATCACCCAGGAAAGGAAGATGGTTATCTCGCACGTTCTGGATCATGCAGGAAGAGAATGCTTTGTGGTTTCGATACCGGTACGAGTATAAATTTTAATTATGAGGATATAAGTTATAAGTATTATTAACACTAGTAATTTGATATATATATATGTATATATGATTTATTGTATTATTAGTTAGTTATTATTATAAGGATATTTGTAACACTAGTAATGAGGATATTTGTAATTTGATATATATATGTATATATGTATATATAAGTATTATTAGTTATAAGTACAACTAATTTATTGTGATTTTTGATTGACAAAATTTGGGAATGGAACCAGGCAGTGGATGGATGCACTGCTGTATTCTTTGTTTTTGTCCATCCTATGAAATTACCGACCGACTAGCGGTCCGTAAAAATATTTTTTTGGCGCAAATTGCATTTACCGATCGAAATTCGGTCGGTAATGGAGAATTTTTAAATTAAAAAAAATAGTATGAGGAAATTACCGACCGATAGGTCGGTCGGTAATCACTCCATTATCCCTCCATCAAATGGAGGCAAAAATTGGATTACCGACCGATTTTTCGGTTGGTATACCGATCAATCGATCGGTATACCGACCGAAAAATCGGTCGGCATTCCAATTTTTCCCTCAAACAAATGGTCGGATGTTATCGGTCGGTGATCGGTCGGTAATTGGTCGGTAATTTTTGGATTACCGACGACTGTATTTCCGACAACGATTACCGACCGATTATCGGTCGGTAACCCCTGTTACCGATCGATTTTCGGTCGGTAATCGTGGTCGGCCGAAGCCAATTTTCTTGTTGTGACCCATGCATACGGTAGTATAAAAAGCAGTCTTAGGCCACCCAGGCCTGGTCAGTTCACATAAATACTCTTTACCTATTTTCTCTCTCTAAATTGCTAAGCTACCTAGTTTAAACTCTAACACCTCCATCGAAGGGGTTGTTCCTGGGTTGCCCCAGGGTAGTTCACCTGAGTTTTGTAGCTATTTGGATTGCAAGTCAAGTTCAATTCCACCTGCACCGGCTCGTTGGCCACTACAACGTCAGTAGTCCAATTATTGCACCAACAATTTGCAGCTACAAGGAGGGTCATAGTGCCACATATTGTGTGGGTTGAACAATGGATGCATCCAACCTCGAGATGATGCCTGGTGGCAGGCCTGACCCTAGAAGACCAGATGAAGTTTCTTCAACCGCTAGGAGCCGTTCCTCCAAGCATTCTAGGTCAGCAAGGCACCACGGTAGTCGAAACACCATGCCATCACCGTCACAAAATCTACCACCACCAAGCCCAATAAACCAGTATACTGGCTCTATGGGACCTGGTGGAAATTATCATAAAACACCTTCTCCCTCCAAGAGAACTCAAGGCCATTCTACTCCACCAAGTGCAGACCAGGTGGAGCATGCAAAGAATTTTCTTAGACGTGCTGGGTTGGCGTCCTCTAAATATGTTGGAAGCACTTCTAGAGTAGATACCACACAGGAACATGACCCTTATGGTCCAAATTCATCTACTCCAAGTCATTCCACAAGAAAACGCCACAGCAAGATGAGTAGGTCTAGGAGACCACCCAGAACACGTGTCAAAAGGAGGCTTAGTTACTCACCTCCCCAATTACCATCTTCTCCATCATATGGGTCATCCCCATCAATGGAGGATTTACCTAAAGACAATGTTGAAAGAATTGAAGTCAGATATGCGAGCCCTATACACCGTCATCATAACAGACCAGGCACATCGGTCCTCGACCAATATCTACTGGATATACTCCAGAGATTACCAGGCCTAAATATGCAGCCAGGCGTGGATAGTCAGTTTATGATAGACTAGGGAATCGTCTCTCAGCCTTTCACAGGCTAGGAGGACCAGGTCCATCACAAAGCCAGACAGCCACAAAAGTCACCTCAGGTTAGGTGGCAACGCATGCAGCTGCTGGAATCAAGTATCCGTCCTCAATGCCATTTAGTGGGGAAATATTGAGAGCTCGATCTCAAAAAGTCAAAATACCAHGCCATATCAAGTTTGATGGTACTGGAGACCCTAATGACCATGTGGCTCTTTATGAGGGACATATGTATCTCGGAAATTTACAGATGCAAGCTGGTGCAAATACTTCCCTACCACGTTGACTGGAATTTCTCAAGCCTGGTTCCGGAATATTCCACCTGGTAGCATTCACAGTTTTGGTGACCTGGATGACCAGTTTAGAAACCACTTTATAAGTGGTAGAAGAAGGGAAAAATCGTCAGTTGAACGCATATCAGTTAAGTAGGGTAAAGATGAAAGCTTACGTGATTATCATACCAGGTTCAACAAGGAGGCCATAATGGTCTCTAGGTCAAAACCTAATATGGTAATCATGGCCTTACAATACGGTTTGAGACCTGGTCCGTTCAGGGACCACCTTACTAAGTCTAAGGTGGAAACCTTGGCCAAAGCCATGCGTATCTCAGATGATTATATCACCCTGGAAGAGTTTAACAAGACTACAGCACCAGGCGGCACCACTGTAGAAAAGAAGGATGACAAGTCACCCTCATCTGCCCAAAAGAAGAGGAAAGAGAACAGGGAAGAGAAGAACAAGGAAAAGGCAGCAGCACCTCTTCCTCCAATCTTAGAAAGCTTTACTCCACTCAACACATACAGGGTAGTGATATATGCGGCTCATAAGAATGAAGACAAATAGACCAACCCACCAAAGAGGTCAAAGGCTGGTAAAGATCCCAACAAATACTGTGACTTCCATGAGTGCCCAGGTCACTCTACAGAGGACTGTGTAGCTGAAGAACAACCTGGAAGACCTCATCAGGAAGGGATTCTTTAGCCAGTATAAGAAGTTTGCTTAAGATCGGGAGGAAAAGGACCAGACTCAGTAGGAGGACTGGCCAAATCCTGCTAAAAGGTAGCAGCCTAGGAGACCTATCAATGAAATCTCAGTTATCTTTGGTCCACTAGCTTCCAAGAATCATCTAAAGAATGAGATTAGAACTGCTGGTTGTTCTAATACTTATCTGTTTGAATGCTTAGATATTCCTGAAATTAGCTTTGGACCCCAAGATTTTAGAGGATTGGTCCAGCCTCATAATGATCTGTTAATATGTTCTGTCCAAGTGTGTAATCACCTGGTTCATTAAGTCTTAATTGATGGTGGGAGCTCTGTCAATGTCCTTTATTATCATACCTATCAAAAGATGGGGCTACAGGATAACAACATGGAGCCCACATCAGGCCCTATTACAGGTTTCTCTGGAAGCTCAATCCTCCCAAGAGGAGAGATCAATCTACCAGTCACTTTGGGAAATGAAGAACTGGGCAGGAATGTACTGATCAGGTTTCAAGTGGTAGAGGCCTACTCACCATACAACATCATAATGGGGAGGACATTTATGAGTGCATTTGAAGGTGTGGCATCCACAT
>SNQN01001810.1:0-21098 GCA_008642245.1 Bassia scoparia
AAAAAAAAAATCCATTAAACAATTTTATATACTCCTACAATAAAACAAATGTGGGTTGGAGATTCCTTAAATAATGATCCCACAATGATTAGGTGATTGACTATTGTTTATTTTCCCAATAATAGGGTTACTTCACGAGCATGTACATGACTAATTACTTTGTGGTCGCGTACCTAATATCAACATTATTATTGGACTCTATCTCATGCATGTATATATACACCACATATTTATAAATCTACTTTAATTTCCCCAATTTTACATTATACACTCTCATACTAGGTTTAATTTGACTAATTGAGGAAGAATGGAGGGTAAGTMCACCGTCAAATCCTCCCTAACTCAGCCACTTGTTGAATTAGAGGCTAACAATCACAATAATTCCAATCATAATAATAAGACCTCTCTTCAAGAGTCCAACACGTCTTTCTGCAAGACTCTCTTCAATTGCGCCAACACCATCTTAGGTATGCTTATTTTTTGATTTCCTCGTCTTTCGCACTCGAATTTTGTTATTAGTCTTGCAAACGTATTTCTTGTAGACCGCGGGACATCGAAAATTAATGTTGTTGTCTAATTGATTAGATTAAAAAAAACGACAGGAAAAAACTTTGTTTACCCAAAAGCTCATTAACCCACGATATCTGATCTGATAATTAATTTTGGAACATTTCCTTTTTTCCTCATCTCAGATGTGTATAAGAGACAGACATTTCCTTTTTTCCTCATCTCAAACTCAAGTAGTGGGTTGAGTACATAGTGTCATGGAGATTAACATTATAGGGCACATGATTAAAAAAATTTGTAATTCTTTATCTGATGCAAAATTGCATAAACCCAAAATTAACATATCAATTTTAAATAAGTATCCTAGATTATTATTTTTAGTTAATAACTTGGTTTGATTTGATGCATCATCATACCATTTCAGGCAACGGAATTCTAATAATCCCTTACGCGTTAGCTTCCGGAGGTTGGCTAAGCTTAATCTGGCTCTTCATAATATCCCTAGCAACAACCTACACTAGCCTCCTCGTGAAACGATGCATGGAGGCGGATCCAAGCATCAAAAGTTACATCGAAATTGGCCAATATGCATTCGGGGATATCGGCAAAGTAGTTGTTTCTGTTATTCTATAYGCCGACCTTTATATGATCACCACGAGTTTCTTAATCCTGGAAGGAGATAATCTACACAACTTGTTCCCTGGAGTGTCGATTCAAGCACTCGGGCTGTCTATCGATGGAAAATCGAGCTTCATTCTAATTGTCTCCCTCATTCTCCTCCCTATTAATTTGTTGGATAACCTAAGCATATTTAAGCTATGTATTTCTGCCACCGGTCGGGTGGCATCTCTTTGATAGTTTGGGTCGATTGTTTGGGTCGGGGTGTATGGTGGCGTTGGGTTCCACCAAGCAGAAGGCTCGATTGGAGCCCTCGTCGATTGGAGAGGGATGCCAACCGCTGTTAGCTTATACATGTTGTGTTATAGCTCTCATCCCGTCTCCCGCATTGTACACTTCTATGAGAAAGAAACATAAATTTCTCGAAGGTGTTCTAATTTGTTTCGCTTTCTCCACCTTTTTTTATGTCACAAATGGCATGTGTTAGTTACATGATGTTTGGTCCTAGGATCGAATCTCAATAACCTTGAACCTTCCGATGAACCCAAGTGGGCTGCAAATTGCAATCTACACGACGTTGATCACTCTATAGCAAAGTATGCACTCCTATTGAAGCTATTTGATATCAACGAAGGTTGGTTTTCAATTGAGTACCAAAAGAGTAAGTTGTTTAAGCTCGCTATTGACCACATTGGTCGCTACACAAGTTGTTATCGCGTTGGCTTTACCCTTTTTCGGGTACTTCATGTCACTCACCGGAGCCTTGTATTGCGCTGACAACATCACTTACAATACCGTGCCTGTGTTACTTGAAGATTGGTTCAATCACCAATTCTAGTAGAGGACTAGTGAGAGGTTCTTCATTGTGGCCTTTTGTGCTTTAGTTTAGTGATATTCATATCTGCGACATACACCTCATTAGTAGATATGTATGCAGAAATTCACACATATTAATTATTGTATAATTCTTTTTTGATAGGGAGTTTGAAAATAGTTATTGATTCATTTGTTGCATTACTTTGTGCTTAACTTTTTTGTTAGGATATTTGATGAATTAAATGTACTATAATATGCAAATCACATTAGTTATGATATTGTTGTAATAAACTATTATTGAGGATTGATTAATTAACCACGCACTATTTGAGAATTTAAACTAGATTGTCCTTAAATTGAGGGCAATCACATGTGGGCAATCTTTTATACTACATTAGTGTTGTCAAAACTAATCACATTCAATCAAAGAATCAAAGGAAACAAACTGATGATCAATGATCAAAGATATCAACTAGCAGCAGAATGCTATTATCAATTGAACTAGAAAAGAGAGAGAAAGAGAGAGAGTTTCGTGAGAGAAAAGAATCCAGTATTATTGTATTACATTGCTCAACATACAACATCCTTTATATACAACTATATCAGCTTCAAGCAGAAGCAACAAATGATCCAACAACTTGCAATAAGCTGAGGTGTAAGGCTGAGATTACAAGTGAGCAACAACATAACTAACTTAAACTAACTCAGTGTTTGGGAGGAGAACCTTGTTCTCAACACCCCCTCAATCTTGACTGTGGTAACATGCCAAGATTGGTAAGCAGTGTATTGAACTGTGAGGAAGGCAGAATTTGGTTAGAACATCAGCAATTTAGTAAAGTAGGAGGCAAGTAAGTTAACGATTCAAGCCCTCAAGAATCTTATCCCTAGTGAAATGACAATCAAATAGCAATATGCTTTGTTTTGTCATGGAACACTGGATTTTTTGCTATGTAAATAGCAGATTGGTTATCACAGTTGTAAAGTCACAGGACACAGGTCTTCAATAAACCAATTCATTCAATAGTCTAACCATCCATGTCACTTCTGAGCTGCATTAGGCATAGCCTATATACTCTGCTTCTGAGGAGGATCTTGAGACTGTAGCTTGCTTCTTGGATTTCCAAAGAATTGGAGAATTACCAAGCTTAAGAGATATAGCCTGAAACTGACCTCCTAGTGTCCATACATGAGCCCAATCAGATCTGAAAAAGCCTGTAAGTGAGCTTATTAGAACCATGCATCAGAATTCCCTGCCCAGAGGTGTGAGCTACATAGGAAATTGTATGATATAGAGCCTGCAAATGTGTGTCCCTGGCTGCTGCATAATGACTCAAATGCTGGACTGAATATGCAAGATCTGGTCTTGTATTAGTTAAAAAATTAAGTTTCCAACCATGCTTCGTAAATAAGTAGATCTTCATCAAGGTTCCTTCAGTGGAGTTTAACTGCAGATTCGTGGTGGTAGAGGAGTTACAGCAGACCTGAAATCTTGAGACCACTTGCTTCAATCAAATCTTGAGTATTACTTATGTTGAGTAAGTGTTATCCCTTCAGAAACATAAGAAAACTTCTAATCTCCCAAGAAATAGCTAATTTCCCCAAGTCTTTGATGCTGAAAACACTATGAAGATGTGTTTTAAGTTGCAAATTGCAGCTGCATCACTGCCTGTGATGATATATCATCACATACACTACAACTATGTGATGGAATCCTTCTAGATTGTATAAGAGTGAATAATCATTTTTGACTGTTTGAAACCTTGAAGAATCAACTCATTAGTAATTGGCAAACCATTGCCTTGAGGCCTGTTTGAGCCCATAGAGAGACTTCTGCCAGCCTGCATACCTTATTCTCAGGATTGGAACACCTTCTGGACTTCATGTATACTTCCTCAAACATCCCCATGCAGAAATGCATTATTAACATCCAGTTGAAAAAATATCCATTTCTTGTGAACTGCTACTGCAAGAAGTGCCCTGATAGTTGACATTTAAAACCATAGGAGGAAAGTCTCCTCATAATCTATCCCTTGAGTTTGTGTATACCCCTAGCAACCAATTCTAGCCTTGAACCTTTCTAGGTGCCATCAGACTCAACTTCACCTTGTAGACCCATTACAACCCACTGCCCTTTTTCTTTGGAGGCAGATCAACCAGACCAAGTTCTATTTCTTTCAAAGAGCTTGTAACTCATTCTCCATAGCTTTAACCCATCTAGGATCTGCACAAGCTTGTCTATATGTAGAAGTTCATACAAAGTGGAAACTGCATTAATCACAGACTTGTTATTCTCAGGAATAGCTCAAATTTCACACGATTACACCAGTGTTTGGGAAAGGATCAGAAACAGTGTGGAAAAAAAATAATCTTGTAAATAGGAGGAGGTTTGGAACCCTGGTTGATTGCCTTTGTGCAATCTGAACAGGAGCTGTAGATTAGGATCTATTCATGTGTATCATCAGTAAAATGGCAGTGGACCTCTTCTTCAGCATTAGAATTTTGGAGGAATTTGGATGTGTAAATTTGGGTTTTTGAGGAACCATAGGAACCTCAGGAAATATATCTGTAAAAACATATGATGTATGAGTGTCTGCAGGCAAAAAAAATTGAAAGGTTGAAGATTATGAGATTTTTGAGGGAGATAAGATATGGAAATGTCTTTCATGGAATTAACATCTCTGCTGACAAAACTCTTTTGTCTCCCAAATTTAGGACTTATAAACCCTTTTGTGTATTTGAATAACCAATGAAGACACAGCTGCTGCTTCTAGGATCAAACTTGCTTCTATGAACTCTAGAAGTGGAAACATAAACACAGACAACCAAAAAAGACCTTAAATGATCTAATTTGGTGGTTCTTTGTAAAGAATTTCATAAGGAGATTTATTTGAAAGAACTGAAAGAGGCATTCTGTTAATCAAATAAGTAGCACATAACAGGATTCACCCCAAAATGAATTGGAAATTAGCCTGAAAAGACAAAGCTCTGGCTGTTTCAAGGAGATGTCTATGTTTCCTTCCACAACACCAATTTGTTGTGTGTTATCAGAACAACTTGTTTGATGTGTAATACCTTTCTTGTAATATAGCTCTTTAATAGCCCTTCACATAGCTCTAAAGCATTATTTGTTCTAATTATGTGAACAGAAGAAGAAAACTGATTCTCAATGAAATAAGAAGATTTGTAAAGGACAGAAATAGCATCAGACTGTATTAGCAAATGAACCCAAGTGTAATCTTGTAAAATCATCCACTATAGTAAGAAAAGAAGTACAACCATTTGTAGGTTACATGTTGTAGGCCCCCATGTATCTACATGCAATAGATGAAAAGGTTTTGTACTTTTATTGTGCTAACAGGAAAAGGATTCTACTTTGCCTTGCTTTTGGGCGATATTGACAAATACTATCTGAACAATTATGACTGGAAATAAGAAGGTAAAACATAAGGAATCTTTGTGAAAGGTAGATGACAAGCCCTGAGGTGCCATAGCCTAGCTTGTCAGAGTTGGACTTTATTGAGGAAGAGACTGTGTTGCTGCTGAAACTGGTGTAATGGTTGAGAATGAACTTTAGCTGATTCCTCTCTAGATAGTATAATCCTGATTTCAAATCACCAAGAACTATCTTCTTGGGAAGGGTAGGTCCCTGTAAGCAACAAACCATCACCAGTAAATGTTACTGAGCATCTCATATCACCACACACAATTTGCTTACTGAGACTAGATTAAAATGAAAATCTGGGACATATAACACAATTCCTTAATTCAATATCTGAATTTAGCTTCACATTCCCACAATGTGTGTAACTGGAACTTTCTTACCATCAGGAATGGTGATGTAGTTGTCCTTCCATAAGGACATGATAAGAAGAAACATGTCAAGCTTAACAAAAAATGATCTGTGGCCCACTATCTACTATCCAATTAGTAGCATAGTGAGAATATAAACACAATTTACCTGCAAAGAATGCACCATGCCCTGTGTTATCACCAGAATTCTTGGCAACTTCAGAATCTTTGCTTATCAATCATTGTCAAAATCTATAGAATATTGCTCCTTTGTGAAAACTAGCATGAACCATATCACTACCACCAGACTCTTGCTGATAGATCCTTGATTTTCACTTTGTGCAGAATGTGCAAACTTCTTCTGATTGTTAGAAAACTTTGATCTTTAGGATACCCATGTAACTTGAAACACTTCTCAATAGGTGTTCCTGAAAAATGACAATGTTCACAATAGAGATTAGAATTCCTTCTGTTCCTCCTCTCCCTTGTGAAAACCACCTCTTCCTGAATTGAATCCCCTCAGCCTTGCACATTTCTAGAATACTGTCCTTCATAGGATTCTCTTCTATCTACTGCAAAAGCCATTGATTCAGGTTGCCTATGAGTTTCAACTCTGCATGATGCTCTTCCTGGAGCATGATCTTATAAGCTTGACTTATTTGTGGAAGAGGATCCATCATTATGATATTACTTCTAGTCTGCCTGAAATCTTCCCTGAGCTTCATCAGAAATTGCATGAGCCTTTGATCTTGCAGCACCTTAAGGAATTTTGAGGTAAGATTGCAAATCAGAGACCACATTCACAGCTTGGCAATGGACAAACATCATCTAGTTCATCCCACAACACTTTGACTTAGCAAAAACTCTGCTATACTATCATTTCCTGTTTAATAGTTGCTATCTCTTGTACTGCAAATAGCTGTGTATTCGTGGTTTGACCATACCTATCCTCCAAACTTTCCACATATCACTGCTGCTTGTAGAAAACACACTCCTGGCTGCTACTGAGCCAAAAGATTTCAAGATCCAACCCCTTACATCTCTTACACCTAATCCATGCCTGATAAGTAGGATCTGTGGAACTAGGCTTAGGCAAGGAGCCATCAACAAAACACATTTTGTTTTGGTTGTTAAACCTGTGATCATGGAAGATTTCCAAGTGATATAACTGCTTCCTTCAAATTTTTCAGAAACAAAGGACTGTGCAGTTATCAATGGATGTATGAAATATACTGTACTAGGATCAGCAGTTAGATCTAGCACTCGAGTTTGACGTGCTCCTTCCTCTCAGAAGACATATTATGTGAAGAAAGTTTGCAGAAAAGAAAGCAAGAAAGGAAATTTGTAAAAACACAAAAAGTGTTAAAACTAATTGGAATTTGAGAGAAAAATGTGAAGCAGAGAAGTAATTTGGATTATGGTGAGAAAGAAATATAGCAATTTAATCAATGTGAATGACAATAAATCGTTGATGAAGCAAAGCAAGAAAAATATCAAACAATCAAAAACAGAAAGAGAAAAAAAAATGATCAAAAATAGGACAAGATGAACAGTAATCAATGAAACAGTATCACAGAAAACAGAAACGATCAAAAGGAAAGAAGAATAGAAGAGGAAGAGATAATACTTCTTTGATGCAATTAAGCAAATACTTGGAGCATAAGAACAAGAAGAACTTCGAAGAACACCACTGCAACGATCTCAGAAATCACCAGAACTCCTCGAAATTTGAGCAAAATCAAATGCAGAGCAAGAGGAAAACACGATTGTGCTTCTAATCAATTACCAGCTTTCGATGATCGCTTCGATGATCACTAGAAAAACGAGCAATTTCCTGCTCTGATACCATGTCAAAACTAATCACATTCAATCAAAGAATCAAAGGAAACAAACTGATATCAATGATCAAAAGTATAACCTAGCACAGAATGCTATTATCAATTGAACTAGAAAAGAGAGAGAAAAGAAGAGAGTTTCGTGAGAGAAAAGAAATCCATTATTATTGTATTACATTGCTCAACATATACAACATCCTTTATATACAACTATATCAGCTTCAAGCAGAAGCAACAAATATCCAACAACTTGCAATAAGCTGAGGTGTAAGGCTGAGATTACAGTGAGCAACTAACATAACTAACTTATAACTAACTCAGTGTTTGGAGGAGAACCTGGTTCTCAACAAGTGTCATTGTGTGAGACAACGCCCCTAGGTGTCAAATCGATTATCAATTTAACCCGAAAAAGTGGTCTAACTTTTTTGTTGTCAATTTTCAAAATTATCATGTTTTAATAAGTCAAGGTAATTTTTGTTCTTTTCTATGTTATATTTTATTTGACTTTATGAAAAAAAAGACAACCGCAACAATACCAAACGGGCCCTTAACTTTGAGATTTTTACTCTCATTTCCAAACTTTTAATGTAATTTCTATTTTGTGCAATAATCATAGTTTTCACTTGTTTCCAATTGAAAAAGGTGAACTCAAATCTAATGGAAACTTAGCATAATTACTTAGTCTTACCCAATGGTTGGGCCTTCATACTCCATTTGGTTGGGTCTTAACATTGTAAGCCCAATAGGAGGCCCATATTCCATCTCAGGGTGTCAGTAAATTAGAAAAAAAAGGAAAAAGAAGCATGCAATTTGAGGAATTTTCAGTTAACAACAAATCAAGCAAATATTATCAAGTGATAATGTTACAGCAACTTGAATTACCCAGAAATTTTGAGTATTCAAGCTTCAACTCTTGGATGTGAATTACCCAGAAATTGAGTATTCAAGCTTAATTTGGATGTGAATTACCAGAAATTGAGTATTCAAGCTTCAATTTTGGATATGAATTACCCAGAAATTTGATATTCAAGCTTCAATCTTGGATATAGTACTCCAAGAATTTGCAATGTGTTTGTAATGCTCACAAAGTGTTTGACGAAATGTCCAAGTGGGAGTTTGCTTGCTTTATTGGGAGTTCTTGGTCATTTTGTCGCCCAAAACAGAAATTACAATACCTTAGAAGCAATCAACAGAAATGGGATGATTGTTGAGATGAAGAATTTGTTTAGAACTACTTAAAGGTATCAAATTATTAGCTTTATTTATTTGCCCCAAACAGAAATATGAAGTATTCATGGTTGTGAATTTTGACTTTGTTTTAATTTTTGTTTGTTTATATTTGAAGTATTAAACTAATGCATCATGGCTGATTCCTTGTTGAACTTATGAGCTGTAATAATTTTAACTTTCGGAACTTTTATTATGTGAATGTTATGAAGATTGGGGCAACTTGGCAAGAATAGTACAGTTTTCCTTCTGTTTTTCCAAGTTTTGAGAACTTGGACCATCGGTTGAAAATGGATATAAAAATAGTCTTGCTGAATTTTGCTGATTTCTTGTGTTGTGTTCTTTGAAAGTTGACAAAATTATCAGCTTTTCACACTGAGTAATTTTAGCAATATTTTTTTTTATACAAACAAAATATATGAATATGGTAATAATTATCTGATTCTGTTTATTCCTTGAATTCTTATTGAGAATATTTGAAGTGGAGTGTATATCTCGGAATTTTGAAGCCTGAAGTATAGACATGATAACATTAACTTCCTGAATTGATCTCGATACAGTTTCTTCACCTCAAGACACTAGGAGCAAAATAGAAGTATGTATTATGTTCTGGTGACAGAAAAGTTTCCATAATTGAGAAAAACAAAAACAGTATATCATTTTGATTAAGACACAAAAGCTCTGCTCTGAGGTTTGTGACATTAGTTCAGGCTACAAAACTTTTAGAATGTGCATTTTTGTGTATAGCGAGCGTGCCTGTCATGTTGCTGATCTAAGGGTATCGATGGCTTCCTATACAAAGAGGTTGCTAAGATGTGAATAATTATAGCTTTTAAGTAGTTGTCTTCAATTTCTTTGACAATGATTGCTGTTTTCCTATGCTCATTAGGACTTCTGGTTTGGCTGTTTCAGAGTTCAGACTTCAGACATAATTTCAACAGATTTCTGCTGCTAGCTGAATGTAGGACGAGCTTCATTACAGCCAAAACTACAAGACCAGAGAWGCGASTGCTGGTTACTAGAGCACCGTAAAAGGYTCTTTSTTGGTTGGTACTTCTGCTCATATATTATTTACAATTTTACATTTGTTGACAATATTGATCAAATAATGTGATAATGAGTGAGATTTGTCTACTTTGGCAAGCAATATAGTTGAGGTTGTACATCTACAATTTCTGCCATCCCAGCAGTCTTACAATTGTGATTTGAAAACATTAATATATTTGTTCAGATGAATTCTTTCATCGCATATGACAAATACAGAAATACTTTATAACAAGTTATGCTTTTTATTGGCCAGTGTGTCTAAATCACCTCATCATCTTCACAGTCATCGTTGTAGGATGTAATCTTCCATATCTTAAATATTATGAGTAGTTCTTGTTTGTTCCTGGAAAGTGCTAAAGATTGACCTGATCGCTACCCCTAAAGCATTGACTATGACTTTTTTGATCTTTTTTTATTAGCTCTTGCTATTAGAAAGACGGTGAAAGAACAATTGACTATTAGTATTAAGTGAGAATGGTTGGCTTCTCCAGAATTGAAAGTTGAAACTGTTTGCTTTGGGGTTATAATTGTGTAACACAATTCATTTTATTTTGGAACTTTTTGAAACATATCATCTGAAGAGAAAATTATTGTCAATGGCCTTTTATAACCCAAAGAATATTGGTCTGCTCTGCTTTTTAATCTTTTATCTCCGACCTATTGTTTCTTTGAAGACGAGTTACTTTTCATGCAGCAGTTTTTTCAGAAGGACACTAGATCAAGATAGCTTTATACACCAAAAAAATCTAAATCTTTCTGCTACCAATCTTCTGATGAAACAGTCACGAAGAAGTTCTACAACTCAACTATGGGGAGGGGTAATAAAGTGAATGCCCTTTTCTTTGCAATGGGCCTACACTGATCAGCTTTGCCAAGTTGCATCGCCGTAGCAGCAGGTCAAGTTCACCAAAATGTCCATATGATGTTGAAGCAGTAATGTTTTATGGGCAATGCATACGTTATTCAAATCGCTCCATATCCCTCCATGGACATCTCTGTGCTTCAACTTCGACTATGGACCGATGGTTTACAAGGAGTTGATCAGCAACTATCAAGCATGTTGATCAACCTCTTCAATAAGGCCGTGGTGGTTAATTCGTCCCTGGCTTTTCACAGGGGTTATTTATATAAGAAACCATAAGCTTCTTCTCTTATGTCGAGTGTACACCTGATTTGTCTGCATACGACTGTAACAGATGCTTGCAATTTGGGCTCAGTGGCTTCCAATGAATGGAAGGCATTAGGAACTACTGTGCTACCAAGTTGTCGGTTATTACTTATGTTGATGTCAGCCCAGGTAGAACATAGTCTATCAATCCTCTGTAGTCTGTTCTGAAAGCATGCCCAGTACTTTTTATTCCATTTTTTATTTGGATTAAATTGAAACCCATAGTCTAAAAGAAGTTTTTTAGATGCAGGGAAACGATTCGACAGTTCATAATTGTCTTAGCACAGTTGCAGTTGCAGCTGGGATATCATTCATCTTCAACTTCTGGGATGTGCTTCAGAAAACAAGCCATGGGAACCCACTGGTAAATGCTCTATGAAACTTTTACAGTTTATTTGTTGTTCTGTGAGAGAAATCTAATTTAAAGAGAGTGAGGTGTTGTTCTTTATTCAGAATATTTTTCCACTTGCTTCTATCTTTGAAAGATCAAATCATTAAAAGCAGAGCTATTTATTCGCACATGAAGAAATTCGGTTGCTTTACCTTTGACTGATAGAGTCGTGTGACTCAAAGCTTCCATTATTATTGCATACTATATATTAATGAGTTCTTTCCCTGAGAATGAGATTGAGATTACTGATAAACTGCCAACCAAATCTAACAAAAGGTCTTGTTTAAGTAAGAGGATTGTTCAATATCTGCAGCTGTCCACTGTCTCGGCACCGATAGAGATTCTTTGTTCTTTTGCGCAGGACTAGAAGAGAATTGAGGAGTATAGGAAATCTGCATTTGCAATTTAGTGTTATCAGAGTCTGCCACTGACAATTCTCTCTGCAATAAAATAGGTCGAGGGGGATTTGGAGTTGTTATAGTATGTTTGCGATAGGAATGAGAACATGGGACACATTCTTGCATTTTCTTTCATATGTTAATTTAAATCTATTTCTTTGAGGGTATTGTTCTTAGGACTTGTAATATCTACCTTGCACTATAGGGAAACTTCCGGATGCCAAATGCTGTAAGAGGCTTGCTAGTCCTTCTGGACAAGGAATCAGGGAATTAGAGTGAAGCATCCTTAGCAGCTAAGCGTGCAGCACAAAATCTAGTCCAACTTTATGGATTTTGCTTGGAAGGAGAAGAAAAATTACTTGTCTATGAGTTTGTCCCAACAAGAGCCTTGATCGTTTCCTGTTTGTATAAATTTAGTTCAACTTAAATTTTGTTGTCAAAAGCTAGTACCTGGCTGCAGCCAACTTGGAAACATTTTCTTTATTCACTTTTTTCATGCATGAATTGTAGATGCAAAAAGAGGAGTCAATTGAAGTGAACTCGACAAAGATAATGGGAATTGCAAGAGGACTTCTGTATTCCATGAAGATTCCCGCGGAGAATTATTCATCGTGATCTCAAGCCTAGCAACATTTTATTAGATGGGGAAATGAACTCCAAAATTGCAGATTTTGGGATGCCAATTGTTTGGGGTTGCCAAACCAAGGAAACACTAGCAGAGTTGCTGGAACATTGTAAGTAATAATTTTTTAGAAACCTCCAATGTTGTTTTCATCCATTTTAGTCTGATAAGTACATAATGCAGTGGATACATGGCACCGGAGGATGCTTCGACGGGGAATTTCTTCTTAAGTCTGATATATCAGTTTATGGAATCATAATTTGGAGATAGTATGGGACGAGGAATAGCGTTTCTGTACTACAAGAGGAAGATGAGAACTTACTAAACCATGTAAGTATATCATCTGCACCACCCTGTGGAAACATTAAAAGAAAGAGAGAGAGAAACATAACAGTAGAAATGATCTATGCAGTAGTTTTATATTTATGTTATGTTTTTATGCAGGCATGAAATTGACGGAATGGAATTGCTTTGAATTTTGAAGTTGTAGATCCAAGTCTTGGAGGAAATTTTTCAGTCCATGAAGTGACAAGATGCATCCATATTGAACTTTATGCGCACAAGAAGATGCAACTATACGACCAACAGTGGCACAATATGTCTATTGCTAAGTAGCCAGTCAGCCGTTCTAACCATTTCCAACAGCGCCTCCGGTTTCCCTTATAGAAGAAGCATGCCTCAAGCGTTGAATAACAGTAAATGCTTTTGTGTTTACAGAAGATGTGTTCACTAATGTGCATGGCAGGTAACTCTGTTAAGCAAACTAATCATGAATGTATTGCAAAAAATTATAACTCAGTTTTTTAGATGTGACTTTGAACAAAAAGTTTTCACATTTTCAGTAAAAGTGTCACATCTAAAAAACCGGACGATATTGTATAGGAGTATACCATGTCTATCAATATAATGATTATAGATACGAAATAACTTTCATTGTTACTATGTGACTTTTCTCCTGTTTGGATTCATTGATAATTTTCCATTTTCTTCGTATATCTTGTTTGGTCCTGGGTTTACGTCTAAATKACTCATTATCACAACTTTCAACTAAGTCTTTGTTCAGTGCTTTGGAATTTGGAGGAGACATAATGATAGATTGACACTTCCTGCGATTTTCTTTAGTGGAGTCTGCACTAGTAAAATAGGTAGACTCTTGTTCATAGAACCATGATTCTTCAATTAATATAATATAATATGGCTATTAGTCCTAAAAGAACCTAATTTAGTTGAGGTACATTTTACTATTAAGAAATTAATGACAGTTATGCTTCTCRTTTTTTACAAACCATATGATTGGAAGTTTGTTTGTACCAGTGAGCCGGCATTTTCTGGTGACATATATCCTCCTAGTGCTGATTACGGTGAGGCCTTGTTAGCTGCAAATGTTTCTAAGGATGTACCTTCTTTTTATTTCTAGATAATTAAGCAAATGAAGTTTAATGTATGTCTACATTGTCATGTTATTGTTTTGACAAAAACATGAGTTATGAGAATATCCAGCAAAATTTGGAATTCATATTTCAATAGAAATAGTTATTATACCGGCTCATACAAACTACATTACAGCTCTTTCCTGCTGAACATAGTAACACACTCTACATAACCCTAATAGGATATCCCCTTCATTTGACCTTCTCTTTTATTTTCTGTTCTTAAAGCATCAATTGAGCTTGGACTTGCTTTTTAATGCTAAACRCTCTGTTGCACWGGGGGTGCAAGCTTCCAATTCAGGCAATCACAAATTATGGTTGATGTTGGAAAATATGTGATCTATACCGGTATTACTTTGAGAGACACCTTTTAAATCTTGAAATATATGCTTTCATATAGGCCTGAAATGCACTGAATTATCTTGGAACAACCTCTGTCACAGTAACCTCATTAATTGAGTATGATCTGTTATCAGATTGAACTTCTGATGCATTCTCTTGTGTGGCCACATTCATTAGCATAGGACCTTGTGTGAAAAATGCTGGCTGTAATGGTTCTGGAAGATTCATGGAGAAACTACTTAGCATAAGAAAAACTGAAGACATAGTAGGTCTGTCAGCCATGTTATTCTGGACACACAGTAAACCGATGTGYATGCATCTCAGTATCTCAGCATTAGAAGCAGGGGATAGTGATGGGTCTACAAGATTCCACGGATTTCCTTCCTGCCGACTTTTCCATGCCTGTGAAAACAAAGTTCCGTGGTTAGATGAGGTTTGATTTCAGTAAACCAATGCTTGTATAGTTGTATGTTATAAGTGCAGGAAGAAATTATCACACTTACAAAGGTAAGCAAATTTTCCTTCCTTTCTCCGATTTGGAAGGAGCTAATCCTTTGGCCACTTATAATCTCCAAAAGAAGTACGCCAAAGCTGAAGACATCAGACTTTAATGACACCTGACCTTGGATCAAATATTCGGGAGCCATGTATCCACTGCAATGNGGGTTTGAGGCCGGCGCTGAAGTTGTAGTAGCCATAGGTGATCTTAGTGTCTGAGGACATGGAACCGAGGGCTTTGTCGAGGTTAGTTAGGTAAGCACTAGGACTRKAAAAWGTGGYGTCTCCGCATCTGTTGTTGAGGAACTCAAACTGTGCAGAATTCGCAGCATTTGCAGAAGATGAAGAATGTGCAGAAATTTTTAGGATGACAAAAATGAGCTGAACTAACAAAAACATTAACTTGGTTGATTGCATAATGTTGGAGACAACCACAAATAATCTTGTACGTGTATAAACAAAATAGGCTAACGATTATATTTTTCAAATTTAATAAAATAACTCAAAAATGTGTTTATCAAAATATATTATAATGTGAAACAAGCTATGTTCTATCTCAATTACAATTAACAATCAAACTGATTACATATTTATAATTATCTTATTCCTAAAAACTAGTGATGCAAATTAAAATGAAATAATTTGCCAATCCTGCTTTTTCTCCCCTTCTATTTCTCTTATATAATATATTTCTCTTATATAATTATCCTATTTCTCTTATTCTTTTACTATTTTTTTTTTCAAAATAAGAGGAGTAACGAACAAATAATACGTACAAGCTAATAAGTCAGGCAATCACATTTCATGTCTAAGACCATATGACCTTCGATTATGTACCCTTGTGTGAACGTGATAGGCTCCCGGTCAATTATCGTGGTACCTCCTCTGTCACAGTGAACTCATTAATCGAGTATGATTCGCCCGTATGAGCTGAGGTATTCCCTTGAGAGGCCACATCCAGTAGCATGGGACTTTCTGCAAAAAATGCTGGTTGTGACGGCTCTTGAAGTTCTATGGAGAAAGTACTTAGCATAAGAAAAACTGAATGCATAGTCGGTCTGTCAGCCATGTTATTCTGGACACACAGCAAACCGATGTGTATGCATCTCAGTATTTCAGCACTGGAAGCAAGGGATAGTGAGGGGTCTACGAGACTCCACGAGTTTCCTTCTAGCCGACTTTTCCAAGCCTGTTAAACAAAGTTTAGTTCGAAGTTAGAAGATGTTTGATTTTGGTAAGACAATGCCTATATATGCTTCATGACCAAGAAGAGAAMTTGTGGCACTTACAAAGGTAAGCAAATTTTCATCGCTTTCTCCAATTTGGAAAGAGCTAATCCTTTGGCCACTTATAATCTCCAAAATGAGTACACCAAAGCTGAAGACATCGGACTTAAATGACACCTGACCCTGGAGCAAGTACTCGGGGGGCATATATCCTCTACAATAAGGGAGTCCAATTGTCATCTCTCAAAGTAAGTTCAGTTAAATTAGGAAGAAGAAAATAGGAATGGAAACTATTTATGAGGCAGTCTTGTGCTATTGAGGCAGTAATTTGCTGATGTTGTTATGATACTCACAGGGTACCAATGATCTTGCTTGTCACGATTTGAGATTGGTCAATCTTAAACAACTTTGCCGTGCCAAAATCTGCAATCTTGGCATTGAAATCAGCATCTAGCAGCACATTAGCAGCTTTGAGGTCACGATGTATGATTCTTAGCCTAGATTCTTTGTGAAGGTAGAGTAGTCCCTTGACAATACCATTGATAATTTTTTTCCGCGTCTCCCAATTCATAGCTGCACGGTGTATTGGATCTGCAGGTATGTGCATMAAWKWTTKAGACGGACTTRACAAACTAGAGTACTCAGTAGGCAGAAAAGTTGGTTATTGACAAAAATATATAGAAGACTAATGTAAGTTACTAACCAAATAGAAAGTTGTCTAAGCTTTTATTGATCACAAACTCATAAACRAGAAGCATTTCTTCGTCTTCTAAGCAAAATCCGAAAAGCCTTACTAGATTTTCATGATGAAGCTTGGCCAGGGTAAGAATTTCATTTTTGAACTGTATATCCCCTGAAACTGGACCTTTGTGGAATCTTTTTACTGCTATTTCTTGTCCGTCGTTCAGCTTCCCCTTCATAGAATATCATTTCAAACAAGGCGAAAAGAAGAAATGGGTTTTTACTTGTTCGTTTGTTGATAAATCAGTGACATATAATCAAGCAGAAATACCTTGTATACGGTAGCAAATCCGCCTTTACCAATCTTATAATCATCAGCAAAGTTCTTTGTCGCTGCCTTCATTACCCCAATACTGAATTGCAAGGACTGAAGTGCGTTTATATCTTCCTCTATGTAAATCATATGAATTTCATTAAGAAAAATGATATTATTATACAAAAAAAATAAAATAAAAAATACTCCTGGCAATATATTTATATACTTCACATTAACTTACTGTTTAGTTTGTTTGAAAACTTTTTCTGCTTTTTTTTCTTAGGAAAGATGCAAAACGAAGCTATAACGAGCATCAGCAAGATTAGTCCAGAAACCGGGACTATAAGAATGATTTTGTGCGACTTGCTGCTCTTTCTAGCTACAGAAGCAAAAACACAAACAATTCAAACATTAAATACGACAGAATATCTAAGGTAAATACTCTAATAGCGGTGGAAACCACTCTGCCACTGAATTGAAAAATTGCGGTCTCCTGTTACCTTGTGCTGAATTGAAAAATTGCGGTCTCCTGTTACCTTGTGCTGAAAACGGTGGCTGCACAGGAGGTTGAACTGCATAAAATACTTTACCGTAAAAAGGATACAATTCAAATCGAAGATTGCAGCTAGGGGAAACCACTCTGCCACCTTTGACTACAATGAAAGACCCGTTTGCAATTGAAAGAAAATAAGTTGGGAAGGTATTATCCATAAGGTATTGAACGCAATTTACACAGTCACTCCTAGACAGGTCAGGACTACACTGAACAAGACCGTACAATGAACAGCTGGAAGTAAAATTAGTCTTTCCGGTGGCGAATTTGATCTGAGAATTGCCTAAGGAAGCATTTTTTTGCAAAGCCGTCATCAAATTAAAGAGGTTGTTAAAATGTGGATAAGTAACGTTGTCATTAAACGCAAGTGCGTAATATGGTTCAGGTGTTAAAACATGAAAAACAGAGGAGTTACTGAAATATAATAGGCAGTGGTCACTGTACCCAACCGCCTGTCTTTTGTTGGCACAGAGGGATGGGAGAGTAGCAACAGCAGAACGGACACAAGACCGGCAATCGTCCACCGCGATATCAGCCCTGCAGAGGGCCATGGCTTCGACTCTGTCGGGTTTTTTGCCCGCACTGAAGTTGTAGTAGCCATAGGTGATCTGAGTGTCTGAGGACATAGATTTGAGGGCTTTATTGAGGTTCGTTTGGAAAGCACTGGGACTGGAATAAGTAAGGTCTCCACATCTGCTGTTGCGGAACTCAAACTGAGCAGAAATATTTGGAATGACAGAAATCAGCTGAACTAACAAGAACAATAACTTGGTTAATTCCATGTTTATTGTTATAAACTGAATAAGATGAGACAATCAGTGATTCTAAATAACAGAAGAGATAAAACTGAAGTTGTAATAGACAACTCTGATTATATATATATAAATGAAAAAACGGAAGTAGCAATAGAAAACTGAAGTTTGAATATTCTTTAGCAGCCCAACTATAAGGGAACAGGAATTATGTAGTGGGGTAGTGGCTCACTGGTTGTCTTCAGTGTTTGACTGCTTCATTACCTCAAAAGTTACGACTTACGAGAGTGAGAGATAGTTCAGGCGGTCATTGCTTCTCTCTCGGGTTCCCGATTTCAATATATCATGGGATCGATTCTGATTCCTTCAACTGACTGGAAGCACACAGTTTAGTCCAATTAATTTCTTAATTATTGAAAGATTGGAAGTGATTAGATGTGAATTCAGTGGAGTGTTGTGCAACTTGTGCTTATTAAGTTATTATCATGCTCCGGACTATATACGGTAGTATTTGTGGAAAAGAAATGAAAGGCCAAAATYCCACTGTAATAATTATTGACGTTGACTTGATCTTGATTCAGGAGTGGACCTAATTTATTTGACAGCATGTTATTTTTTTTTTTTTTGGAATCACTATTCATAAGTAGTTAGTAGTCAATTTGGATCATCTTAGTTTGGGTCCAAGTCAAGGTCAACTAATTGTTGTTGTCATTTTATTTATTCCAACTTTCATATTATGATTTATAATAYGTATTTCATTTGTATCATATCAATTGTAACGTTTTGAGAAYTTACSATTTGAGAACTTCTMATTCTATTTTGTGACAAATTGTTGYAAACTTGTAGTTAATTCGTTAYGGAAGYAATTATTCTAATATCATATTTGATMTCTTGGATCAATTAGATCGAATACGAAATATTGCTTACACAAGGACGAGTAACTWAATAGTGAACTTATTTGGAAATTAGTTGTTAGAAGTTAGATGATTAAGTCAGCTATTTTGATTAGCGAGCCATTTGTGATAGCTGTTTGGACACTCCAACTAGATGATTAGAGTACATATATTAGTTGTTCATATAAAACTATTAGATAAATGGGCGGCATTAAGTTCTTTCAGTTTTCCGCCCAATACACTTGTGCTTTTTTTTTTGAATTTGTCGAATGTATGGACATATAATATCTTTTTGTGGATTTTGGAATGGTGTTTGACAGAGAAATACGGAGGATTAAAGTGTTGGTTGGTGATTTTTTATGTAATATATATATTTTTAAAAAAAAGTTTAAAACGCTATTTTGCTAGATTGTTAGGCTTGGTGAATGGCTTTCCCTATGGTGCTTGATTGTCTATGGTTTTATGAGTTGAAACTGAAGTTATGTGCATGGCTTTAAGCAAATCTACTACCAGCGGAATAAGCAAGATAGGAATTACATTATGTGAACTAGATGGAGTTCAAATGTTTCTTCTTAAAGTCTGAAATTTCCTTGTTTTACATGCATGTTTTGATTACTTGATGGCTGGATAAATTACATTCAGAGTACGTGAGATTGTTCAGATTTGATTGGTGCCAATTTTTTTGTTCTTGGCAGACAATAATTAAGAGATGGATCACGATGAGACCGGATGCCAAACACCAACCGCCCCACTTTGTCATTAACAATTGTGGGTTCTTGTGACATGCAGCAACCAGGAACATGTGTTCACAATCGATCGGAGAACAGTCCTCGAAGGGATGAACAAGCGAAGGTTGGCAGTTTCTTCCATTGAAAATATTGAATGGTACTCAAGTAAGGGCAAAGAAACTGTGGTCTGCTGCTTCTGTGATTAATCTGGAGAAGTAGAGACCAAAGTAATAAATGTCCAATTTGTTAGGGTTTCGGTATGTGTTACATTTTGACTTGAAACTTTTAGAAAACTATATGAGTTAATCATTCATGTATTACAACTTGTTTATATATAGTATAAACTTAATTTTTGATATTCTTATGTGTTTTTGTAATATTTTAGTTTTCATATACATTTCGAAAAAAAGATGGTGAAAAAACGCACATGCAAATCAAAAAAAAAAAAACCGGGGATTAAGCGTCTTACGACGCGAATAATCGATCGCTAATTAGCAAACACCTCAACCTATTTTGGAGGGAAAAAAAATTAGCGGCGCGATATTCGGCGCTATTAGCGTACCCGAATAAGTCGGTGCGTATTAGCGACCGAATAAATCGGTAGCTAATTTTTCTCCCGTCCAAATAAGATGAGAGGAATAAAAATTAGGCGACCGATTATCCGGTCGCTATTACCGGACCTGACTTGAAAATCGTCGCTAATTTTTTACCACTCGAATTTCTCTCCAATTTGTACAGTGCGTGTTTTCGGTCGCTAAAAAATTTGCGAGACGAAAAAAAGCGACCACGGTTTAGCTTACCGAAAAATCGTCCTAAACCCATTAGCGCCGATTTTCGGTCGCTAAATTGCGGTCCCCGTGCGACTTTCTTGTTGCATTGGTACTACCACCGAGCACCGACCCATTCGCTGCTTGCTCAATCACCACCTCCTTATCGCTACTATCACTTCCACTTTAAACACCATGCGCGCACTTCGCGACCGGTTCGTAACCATTTCAGTCATTTCAAATTATAATTCGACACCTCAAACTAATCAAGAATGATAATTTTGGTAAGTATACAACACTCGAATTTTAGAACTAAATTGGCGAACAAAATAACAGCGCAATTGATAACAAACTATGAAAATTGGAATCGAAATGTTTAATCAAACAGAACTGTAACAACAAATCAATCCCAAAATCACTAAAACTATTTCAATGAAACAACTTAAAAGCAACAAACAAGTTAAAAAAAATTAGATTGACGGAGCAATTAACAC
>SNQN01001810.1:21123-33778 GCA_008642245.1 Bassia scoparia
AATTGTTGCATTATAGATTTCTTCATTACTTGGAGACGATTGCCCCCCCATCAAATTGCCTTGAGCAGATGTTGACAGGCATTTGCAGCATCACGTTGACACCTAAATCAGGCCAAGCGTTGCAACTTGAATCAAATGAAGACAAAGCACGACTTAAATCAGACAAGTTGTTAATTTCATATAATAATATACTGTATGATTTGTTGAGTATTCTCATTCTGCTGAATGTATTGTTTGCTTGGATCTGGTAGAAATTTTTGATCAACTGTGCTAAGATATGGTTCACTCGATGAGCTAATTCTAAGTGTGGCAATTCAAGCAACAAGGGGTAGCTTTTCACAGACGTGAAGAAAATTTGAATACAACCTTTTGTGTCTTATTGATTAGTACAGTATACTACATTTTGGGTTTATTGTTGGATTTGCTGGCTATGTATGAATTAGAAAGAAGAAGCAAAAATCTGATAAAGTACTGATATCATATTTTTACTTCAAGCATTCATAGGCTGTGTTATTGTGGCTGGTTTTGCGGTTTGCCATATTATGGTTTCAAGATGGATAATGAGCTGAAGGACTTAAAGTACTGAATATATATTGACTGAGATTTTCCAGTATCGAACTTTTCTAGTAGTGCAGATTTCCGTATCGAAGATCTAGTATTTCTTCTGTACTTCACTTTATTTTCAGGTTATTATTTTAAGATGAACTTGGGCTTATTGTTTGTTGTATCAATGGAAAGATATGCTTTTTAGACGTTGTTCGTAATCTGTTTATATTCTTTGCTTGTTATAAAATTCTATGCTAAGCAGTCTAATTTAAAAAAAGCTATTTATGCAAAATAATTTTAAGATTAGTAACGAGTAAACATAATATACTCATTCTTGGTTTTTACTTGATTGTTCTGTTTTTGAAACCTCTGCATATATGGTATCTCAAATTCATGCAAGTTGAAGTCGGTTTAAATGTGAAGTCTTGGTTTCTATTGTATTGTAATTTACCTCAGTTTCTTAATGTTGTGTCATTTATGCTATATTGTTGGCAACCGGATGTATTTCCTACTGTCTACTAAATATAAATTCCTACGTAATTTGATATTGTCTTCTAATTACCATGCGGCATTAAGTTTCTTTCAGTTTTCCCCCAATAACATTTGTGCTTTTTTTTTTTGAATTTTCGAATGTCATGTGACATAAATATCTTTTTTATTTGGATGGGTTTGACAGAGGAATACGGAATTAAAGTGTGGTGGATTTTTTATGTATATATATATTTTTAAAAAATAAGTTTAAAACCTGATTTGCTAGAGTTGTTAGCTTGGTGATGCGCTTTCCCTATGTCTTGATTGTCTATGGTTATGGTTGAAGATGCAAGTTATGTGCATGGCTTAAGCAAATCTAGCTACCGGGAAAAGCAAGATAGGATTACATTATGTGAATCAGATGGAGTTCATGTTTCTTCTTAAGTCTGAAATTCTTGTTTACTATGCATGTTTGTGATTACTTTGATGGCTGGATAAAGTACATTCAGAGTACGTGATGATGTTCAGAATTGATTGGTGCCAATTTTTTTGTTCTTGCAGACAATAATTAAGGATGGATCACGATGAGACCGGATGCCAAACACCAAAGCCGCACCCACTTGTGCATTAACAATTCTTGGGTTCTTGTTGGACATGCAGCAACCAGGCAACATGTGTTCCAACGCATCGGAGGAAAGCAGTCCTCGAAGATGAACAAGCAAGGTTGGGGCAGTCTTCTTCTGAGTTGAAAATATTGAAAATGGTGACCTCAAGTAAGGGCAAAAACGTGGTGGCTGCTGCTTCTGTTGATTAATCTGAGAAGTAGAGACCAGAATAATAAATGTCCAATTTGTATAGGGTTTCGGGTATGTGTTACAATTTTGACTTGAAATTTTAGAAAACTATATGAAGTTAATGCATCTCATGTATTACAACTTTGTTTATATATAGTTAAACTTAATTTTTGCTATATCTTAGTGTTGTTTAATATTTTAGTCTTTCATATCATTACGAAAAAAAATGTGAAAACACGCACATTGCAAATCAAAAAAAAAAAAAACCGGGGATTAAGCGATCTTAGCGACCGAATAATCGATCGCTAATTAGCAAACACGCTCACTCTATTGGAGGGAAAAAAAATTAGCGGGCCGATTATTCGCGCTATTTAGCGATTCCGAATAATCGGTCGCTATTAGCGGACCGAATAATCGTAGCTAATTTTTCTCCCGTCCAAATAAGATGAGAGGGAATAAAAATTATGCGACCCGATTATCCGGTCGCTATTACCGACCGACTGAAAACGGTCGCTAATTTTTTCCCACTCGAATTTCTCTCCAATTGTGTACAGTCGTGGTTTTCGGTCGCATAAAAATTAGCGAACGAAGAAAAAGCGACCGACGGTTAGGCTGACCGAAAATCGTCGCTAAACCCCATTAGCGCCGATTTTCGGTCGCTAAATGTGCGGTCCCCCGTGCGACTTTCTTTGTGGCATGGTACTACCACCGAGCACCGGACCCAATTGCGCTGCTCTAATCACCCCCTTTTCCTTATCGGGCTACTATCACTTTCCACTTTAAACACCATCGCCAGCTGTCGCGACGTCAAGAGCCCAATTTCAGTCATTTCAAGATTATAATTCCACCTCAAACTATCAAGATATGATAATTGTTAAGTATAAACACTCGGAATTTTAGAACTAAATGGCAACAAATAACAGCGCAAATTGATAACAACTATGAAAATTGGAATCTGAAATTTTAATCAAACAAACTTAACAACAAATCAATCCCAAAATCACTTAAAACTATTCTCATGAAACAACTTAAAAGCAACAACAAGTTAAAAAATTAGATTGACGGAGCAATTAACCAATTCACCTTAAACAAGAAGGATTGCAGAGAAAAGCACCAAAGTAGTGATAATTTTTGCAGATCGTGATAATGAGGAAGAGGCAAAAGCTCTAGAAGAGAGCCAAGAGATGCAGAAGAATGATTACGCAGTTGATGTCATTGGTTATGTCGACGATTGGAAGGACGTCTTCGGAGGAAGACAAGGAGCGACAGAGCGGCAGCCAGGCACGACACGATTGCGAGGCATGAACGCGATGATATCGACGTGGAGGAAGAGAAGCTCTTTGCGTGGATGTGAAGAGTGTCTGCGGCGGAGAATCGAGGAGAATACAACGACGACGATGCGAAAATGAACTATGATGAACAGAGCTTAATGATGTATGATGCACGCAAAAGATAGTATTGAATATGATGAGCATATAATTGTAAAAGTTAAGTTGAAAAAAATTATATATTTATAAAGTATAATTATGTTAAGGTTTTTTTAATAAGGTATATGTCTTCACACTAAATTGTGGCTAAAAAGAAATAAAATGAAAGTTGCGTTATTGTATATTCCAAAAATTTTGGGGGGAACCAAAAGTGCGTTTTTATACGAGAAGTATAATGCAATTTTATCAAAACCACCTTTTGTAGGTTTTAATCACAAACCACTTTTCTAAATCTATTGCTCTAAAACCACCTTTTGTAACCAATATGTTTGTTGACCAACCACCCGTCATTTTCCTGCCGTACCGAGCAACGTTCATCATGTGACTTTAATTAACTTGTTTTTTCTTTTTTCTTTTTCAACCCAATCCCCAACCCCTTCATTAATAAAAACACATCTTAATCAATATATTTAATGATATTAAAAATAAACCTAAGAAAAATCTAACATGCATGAAATTGGACAAAGAAGAAAACCATACAATAACAAGGGACCCATAGCATGAGGCCAAACCAAGGAAACAAAATTAAAGAGAAACAAAATTAAGAAAAAATGTCACCAACTGCCCACTTTTTTTCACTTTGAAACAGCTCATCCAGATTGTATTTATTTAAAACAATACGCATTATTCATTTTTTTTGCGAAAATCCTACCCAATTTTGGTTTTGGTCACTCAACACCTTAGTTAACCACCACAAACCACCCCACGCGGCATCCCATGCAAAACCACCCAACTTTGTTGTTTCCCACACCAAAACCACCCACACCCACCCAAAAACTCAATCACCCAACCTCGTCACAACTAGTTTTAGCCTTTGCTATTATCCATTCATTTTATAGACAGTTTTCTTCAGAAAAATGAGATCTCGTAAAATACATGAAAATAGGATTAAGAATCCGAATTTAGATTGTTTCAATTAGTTAGCCTATGCAATTTGGAAAATCTGAAATGGTAGTGATTCACAAACAAAACAAAAAGTGTGTAGTTGTTTTAATAAAAAAACAATCTGGTATGTTTTCAAAAGTGACAAAAAAGTGTAGTTTGACATGTTGCCGAAAAATTATAAAACCCAAAATTTAAAGGAAAAAAAAAGAGAAATATTTAGGTAGAGAAAACAAATTTTGAGGGTTAAGAGGACGATTAGATTATTGATTTTGAGTGATATTAGAGATCCCCACCAATTATACTGGTAAAAAAGAAAGTTCCACATATTATGGTTTTTGTTCAGATTCAAATGATCCTTTTAATTTTTTATTTTCAATTTTTAATTACATTCTTGCTTTTTCTTTGTTAAAATTGACGTTTTCTGGCCCAGATTCATTGAACTATAAATTCCCTGTTTGCATCAATACCCATTCCAAAATCCGATTTTAATTGACCCATTTCAGGAAATTATGAGATTGATGATTTGGTTGGGGTTTTTCATTTTGTGGGTGAAGTTTTTTAGGTTTTTTTCTTGATGGAAAATCAGAGCATTGAATTGATTTAGGAAGAATCAGAGCATGGTTAGTTGGAAGAATCACAAGTTTTTGAGGAAATGGGTTGAAAAAACAAAGAAAAAAAACAAGTTCAATAAGTCACGGGCGGCACGGCCTTCGGTCAATCCGGGAAAAACGATCAAGTGGTGTCAACAAACACATTACTACAAAAGGTGTTTAGCAAATAGGCTTAGAAAAGGATTTTGACAAAAATGCTATATATCAAGAGTTTCTATTTTCACTTCCATTTATCTTTATTTATTAGACCACTGTTGTCTCATCTATTCATATAACAATAAACATGGAAATTAACCAATTATGTTCGTTATTCAGCTGATTTCTGTCATTCCAAGGATTCTGCTCATTGAGTCCGCTAACAGCAGTGTGGAACCTTACTTTTCCAGTCCAGTGCTTTCCAAACGAACCTCAAAAAGCCAAATCATGCCTCAGGACACTTCAGATCACCTATGGCTACCACAAACTTCAGTTCGGCAAAAACCCGACAGAGTCGAACCAGGCCCTCTCAGGGCTATATCGCGGTGGACGTTGCCCGCGTCTGTGTCCGTTCTGCTTGCTACCTCCCATCCCTCTGTGCCACAAAAACACGTTGGACAAGTGACCCACGCCGTATTATATTTCAGTAACTCCTCGTTCATTTTTAACACCTAACCATATTACGACTGCGTAATGACAACGTATACTTATCCACCATTTTTTAACAACCTCTAATTTGATGACGCTTTGCAAAAAAAAATGCTTCCTTAGCAATCTTCAGATCAAATTCGCCACCGGAAAACTAATTACTTCCAGCTGTTCATTTACGGTCGTTCAGTGGTCCTACCTGTCTAGAGTGTACTGTGTAAATTGCGTTCAATACCTTAGGATACAATACCTCCCACTTATTTCTTTCAATTGCCCAAACGGGTCTTTCATTGTAGTCAAGTGGCCAGAGTTCCCCTAGCGTCAATCTTCGATTTGAATTATCCTTTTTACGGTAAAGTATTTTATGCAGTCAACTCCTTGCAGCCACTTTCAGCACAAGGTAACAGGAACCGCAATTTTTCAATCAGCACAAGTAACAGGAGACCGCAATTTCAATTCAGTGCAGTGTTCCACCGCTATAGAGTATTTACCTTAGATATTCGTCTATTTAATGTATTGAATTGTTGTTTTGCTCTAGCTAGAAAGACACAATCGCACAAAATCATCTTATAGTCCCGTTTCTGACTAATCTTGCTGATGCCTTATAGCTTCTTTTTGCATCTTTCCTAGAAAAAAAAAAAAAGCAGAAAAAGTTTCAAACAAACTAAACAGTAAGTTAATGTTAAGTATATAAATATATTGCCAGGAGTATTTTTATTTATTTTTTTTGTATAATCAATACATTTTCTTAATGAAATTCATATATTTACCCATAGAGGAGATATAAAACGCACTTCCATCCTTGCAATTCATATTGGGTAATGTAAGCAGCGACAAAGAACTGCTGAGATATAAGATGGTAAAGCGATTGCTACCGATACAAGATATTTCTGCTTGATTATTATGTCACTGAGTTCATCAATCAAACGAACAAGTAAAAACCCATTTCTTCTTTTCCCTGTTAAATTATATTCTATGAAGGAGCGATGAACGTAACGGACAGACAATAGCAGTAAAAGATTCACAAAAAGGTCCAGTTCAGAACTTACAGTTCAAAAATTAAATTCTACCCGCCAGCTCATCATGAAAACTATACAGGCTTTCGGATTTGCTTAGAAGACAAGAATATGCTTACTGTTTATGTTTTTGTCAATAAAAGCTAACAAACTTCTATTGGTTAGTACTTACATTTAGTCTGCGATATATTTTTGTCAATACAACCAACTTTTCTGCCTTACTGAGACGTCTAGTTGTCAATCCGTCTAAAAAATTTGATGCACTACCTGCCAATCCAATACACCGTCACTATGATTGGAGACCATGGAAAAAAAATTCATCAATGGATTCAAAGGACTAACTCTACCTTCAAAAGAATCTGGCTAAGAATCATACATCTGACCTGCAAAGCTGCTTAATGTGCTGCTAATGCTGATTTCAAGCCAAATTGCAGATTTTGCACGCAAAGTTCGTTTAGATTGACCAATCTCAAATCTGACAAGCAAAGATCCATGTACCCTGTGAGACATAACAACATCAGGCAAAACTGCCTCAATAGCACAAGACTTCCTCATAAAAAGTTTCCATTCCTATTTTCTTCTCCTAATAACTGAACTTACTTGGAGAACAATGGACTCCCCTTATTTAGGGATATATGCCCCCCGAGTACTTGCTCCAAGCAGGTGTCTTAAGTCCTTATCTCAGCTTTGTGTACTCATTTTGGAATTATAATGGCCAAAGGATTAGCTCTTTCCAAATTGGAGAAAGCGATGAAAATTTGCTTACCTTGTAAGCCACAATTTCTTTCTTGGTCATGAAGCATATATAGGCATTGTTCTTACCAAAATCAAAATCTTCACAACTTCTAACTAAACTGTTTAACAGCCCTGAAAATCGCTAGAAGCGAAACTCTGTCCGTAGACCCTCACTATCCCTTGCTCCATGCTGAAATACTGAGATGATACAACATCGTTCTGTGTGTCCAGAAGACATGCTGCAGACCGACTATGCATTCACTTTTTCTTATGCTAAGTACTCTCCATGAACTTCAAGACCGTCACACCAGCATTTTTTGCAGAAGTCCCAGCTACTGTGTGCCTCTCAGGAATTACCTCAGCTCAGACGGCGAATCATACTCGATTAATGATTCACTTGACAGAGAGTCCACGATAATTTGGACCGGGAGCCTATCACGTTCACACAGGTACATAGATCCGAGGTCATTTATGGTCTTAGAATGAAATGTGATGCCTGAACTATTAGCTGTACGTATTATTGTCTTACTCCTCTTATTTTGAAAAAAAAAATAGTAAGAATAAGAAGAAATAGGATAAATTATAGAAGGAAATATTATATAAGAGAAAAGAGAAGGGAGAAAAAATGCAGGATTGGCAAATTATTTCATTTAATGTCATCACTATTTTAGGATAAGATAATTATCATATGTAATCAGTTTGATGTTATTGTAATTGAGATAAACATACTGTTTCACACTTAAATATATTGATAAACACACTTTTTAGTTATTTTATAAATTTTGAAAAATAAATCGTAGCCTATTTTGTTTATACACGTACAAGATTTTGTGTGTCTCCAACATAGCAATCAACCAAGTTAATGTTTTTGTTAGATTCAGCTTCATTTTGTCACCTAAAATTTCTGCACCTTCTTCATCTTCTGCAAATGTGCAATTTCTGCACGAGTTTGATCTCACAACAATCGGATACGCCACTTTTCTAGTCCTAGGCTTACCAACTACCTCGACAAACTCCTCGTCCATTGTCCTCAACACTAAGATCACCTATCTCTAAACAACTTCAGCCCGCCTCCAAAACCCGACAGATCGAAGCAATGCCCTCTTCAGAGCTGATTCTCGATCGAAACCATGTCTTCTTGTTTCCTCTCAATTGCTGCTCTCCCTTCCCTCTGTGCGACAAACAGCAGTGGATATGCTGAAAACTGCTTGTTAATACACTAATTCCTCTGCCTTTGTGTCAAACAAGTAGCCCAAAATTACCACTCAGGTTAACGAATTACCGAAACTTCCCACATTTAAGAGCCCCCTAACTACATTATGACCACTTTGCCAAAGCATGCTTCTTAGCAATTCTAAGATCAATTCGCCACAGAAAGACTGATCTTACTCCCAACAATCGCTATACCGTCTTGTGCAGTGTATCCTGATTTGAACAGCCCGACTTGCCATTTCAAACCTTATTGACAATACCTTCTCTAATTATTTGTAACGTACCAACAAAGAATCTGTGTTTAGCATAGGAGTAGGAGCTTCTCCTAGCTGTAATCTTCTACGAGCTCTATCAATTTACGGGTATAATGTAACTTAGGAGCTCAACTCCTAGCCCACCAAAAGCTCCTTAGGCATTCTGAGATCATATTCATATTAGCCTCCATCGCATCTTTTTAAGGAGAAAAAGCATAGAAAATAATGACGCCTAATTAGTATAAAATAAAATTTCCGAAAATCTCATCCATTTCCCTTTATCTATTATCAACTATGATTTAGAAGGATGATCCATTTCTAAGATGAAAATAATAGATCTGACTCTTCAAATACACCTTATATCCGTCCATTCCAAAGAGATCGATGGTGAAGCCTTTTCTCTCTCCTTTCTCTTTATTATTACTTTAATCGATAAGTGCCCATTTTATTTTTGTAGTCTTTCATTGTTGTGAGATCTATTATTTCAACATGATTTTATCATTTTTCTTTTGTAATTTTCGACCATGCTGTTCTTTCAACATCCAATTTGTGATTGAGATTCTTAGGGAAGCAATAGATTTTATAATTCAAACTACAATGAAGACACAATAAGATCATCTCAAAATCTATTTCTAACGATAAAACCCCTTGCAAAAAAATGAAAAAAGCATATGTGAACGACGAAAACTATATTATAAATATCTTTATACTTATCTAATTTATTAAAAGTATGAAATTTATCATTCTTGATATGTATTTGTTAAATTTTATCTGTTTCTATTGTAATATTATCTCTGTAATTATGTTGTTCTCGGAAAAATATGTATTTAATACTAAACTTTAAAATCTTCATCTAGTAAATCCCAAGCATTGATGCAGTACTTTAATTTGTAAAAAAAATACGGGAGTACCTTTTATATCCTAAGCATTTGAATATATTATTGTTATTAAATTCTATTAAGACGAGAGTTATAGTTTTTTTTTTTTATAACACTGTATAACATATCAACAACCTCCCGCATGGTAATTAGAAGACAATATCTAAATTACGTAGGAATTTATATATTAGTAGAAGTAGGAAATACCATCYGGTTGCAAMAAATAWAGCATAAATGACACAACATTAAGAAACTGAGGTAAATTACAAGTACATAGAAAACCAAGACTTCACATTTAAACCGACTTCAATTGCATGAATT
Organism: Bassia scoparia; assembly: GCA_008642245.1. Classification (NCBI taxonomy): domain Eukaryota; kingdom Viridiplantae; phylum Streptophyta; class Magnoliopsida; order Caryophyllales; family Amaranthaceae; genus Bassia; species Bassia scoparia. The sequence goes on from SNQN01001810.1 coordinate 30,958, forward strand.
GAGAATACCATATCTGAATGCAGGGTTTCAAAAACAAGAACAATTAAGTAAAAAAACCAAGAATGAGATTATATTATGTTACTCCGTACTAATCTTAAAATTATTTTGCATAAATAGCTTTTTTTATAATTAGACTGCTTAGCATAGAAATTTTATAACAAGCAAAGACCATATAAACAGATTACGAACAACAGTCTAAAAAGGCATATCTTTCCATTGATACAAACAAACAATAAGCCCCAAGTTCAATCTCTAAAATAATAAACTGCAAAATAAAGTGAAGTACAGAAGAAAATACTAGATTTCGAACGGAAATCTGCACTAACTAGAAATAATTCGATACATGGAAAAATCTAGTAATATAATTCAGTACTTTAAAGTCCTTCTAGTCCATTATATCTTGAAACATAATAATGGAAAACCGAAAACCGCACAATAACACAGCCTATGAATGTTGCAAGTTAAAAAAATGATATACCAGTACTTCATCAGTTTTGATTCTTCTTTCTAATTCACATACAATTAGCCAGCAAATCCAACAATAAACCCAAAATGTAGTATTGTACTAATAATAAGAACACAAAAGGTATATCAAATTCTTCCTTCAGTTGTGAAAGTACACTTGTTGCTTGAATTGCACACTTAGAATTAGCTCATGAAGTCAACCATATCTTAGCACGTTGATCAAAATTTTACCAGATCCAAGAAAACAATAAATTCAGCAGAATGAGAATACTCACACAAAATCATACAGTATATTATTATATGAATTAAAACTTGTCTGATTTAAGTCTGCTCTTCATTTGATTCAAGTTGCCAAAGCTTGCCTGATTTAAGGTGTCAAAGGAAGAAGAAAGAAAAGAGATGCCAGAGCGCCGGCCGGAACCGTGAAACATGCCACCATTGGAATACTAGTAGAAACTTTGCCTGTCGGTGCGACCGGAGGGTTATATGTTATGCAGACGAAATTGTTTTTGGCTTGAATCAGGGTCGCTAATTTATCGGGACGTGGTTAGCGTCGAGCCAGAAGAAACGGTCCCGCAATAGTGTTAGCGTGGAAGAAGTCCATTTGTGACGGGTCGCGTATTGGAGCGGACCGACTGTTTTCGAAATCGGTCGCATAAGGTCGATGAGGTGGGTGTTTGGGAGGCGATTCTTCGGCCTGAGGCAGAGGTGTCATACGGTCGGCTAACTATCCTTGTTATGGCTTGGTGTGTTTCAAGAAAATTTTTCTGCTCGAGCGCCTAGTGATGCGACAGTGGATAGTGTTGAATTGCGAGTTAGGGCGAGATCCGGAGCTAATATGTTGGTGGTCGGCGTACAGCTTCAGTGATCTTTTTCTTTGTGTTAGAAAAATTAGAAGTAAAGAACAATTAGTATATGTCAGCATCGGACGAAGAACAGACAATGATTAAAAAAACAAAGCTAGAGGGGCGTGGCATTCTCACTAGTTAGACTACCAAATACTCAAGCGAAGAACCCAACAAACCACAACCCGCGAGAGAATAAGCTGCGCCGGGCTGTCCGACATGAAAAACCCAAACCCGCAACGCCCCTTCCGGGCTCGCCTCCGGGGCGGGCAGGCCGGACGAGCCGCCAGCGCGACCCCAGCTGCCCAGGCAGACGCAAGGAGAGGTCACGCCAACCGTCCCTCTTTGTCTTCCTCTCCTTCGTCCCCACTTTCTGCCTATCTCGCATGCACGCACAGCCTTGCCACGCACTCTTTCACTCCACGTCTGCCGCGCTGGCCTTGAGCAGCCCTCCTTTCTCACTCTGCAGCCGCCGCTCCTCCAGGCCAGTCCCCGCATCTCACCTCTGAAACAAAAACCACAAAACCCTCGCTGAAAGCTCTGTCGTCTCTTGTCAATCCCAAATTCAGTGTGGTAAGGCCCTTAATTCTTAATTTGTTTCTTTTTGGGGATCAATTGTTTAAATTTTTGCCCAATACTTGAATAATTTAATTAGTTGTTTGCTTTAGGAAAGCCATATTTATTCTTTTGTTGAATTGTTGAATCAAGTGATTTAATTCTTTTTTCAAAATTGAGTAGTTTGTGTTTTCAAATTGTCTATTTATTTCAGTGGAATTAGGGATAATTTACTTTCGGATTACTGTTTTTCATTGCTTAATGGAGGTGGTTAATAATTGTGTTCTTGTGTTTTGCAGTCTGTGCCTATATGCTTGTTTGTTAATGCAGTATATGTATATCTTTCTCTTGTTAAAATTATTTTTATGTTTTTAATTGTTATAAATTGTTTTTTTCCCACTCTTATTTGCATCATTCATTTCGTGTTTCCAAGTCCCATGTAATGTTGATTTGTTGTGATGGTAATTGGCCCCTAGAAGACTTTGATCCTGGCAAAACAACTGTTCAGGATAAAAGTTTAGCGGTGATTGGCCTCCAGGGACAACTTCCAAAGAGAAGTCTGATCATGGGAAGTTTTTTGGAGAAACTTTGGAATGATGCTCCTGCTTTGCCAGCTTTATGAGCAGAAACCACTTTTGGATCCAAATCGAGAGGGAGAAAAGGTAGTTTTTTTTTTTAAATTTTTATGCCATTTCATTTTAGTTTTTTATAGTTTGCTACTTTGCTAGCGCACCTGAGGTTGGTCTATAGATCCACCATAATTCCTTTGCCCATATTGCATAAATTGGTTGTGGATGTCTATTCATATTGCTTTTATATGTCCAGATATTTACTGATATTGACCAAAATAAGTTGTTGGCATTGATAGATTTCTTCATTACTTGGAGACATTGCCCCCGCATCAATTGCTTGAGCAGATGGTTTGTACAGCATTTGCAGCATCAGTTGACACCAGG
>SNQN01001810.1:33803-59680 GCA_008642245.1 Bassia scoparia
AAAACAAAAAGTGGGTAGTTGTTTTAAAAAAAAACAATCTGGTATGTTTTCAAAAGTGACAAAAAAGTGGGTAGTTTTGACAATTTGCCGAAAAATTAAAACCCAAAATTAAAGGAATAAAAAAAGGAGAAATAGTTTAGGTAGAGAAAACAATTTGAGGGTGAAGAGGAGATTAGATTGATTGGATTTTGTATGTTTGATTGATTAGAGATCCCACAATTATTACTGGTAAAAGAAAGTTCAATATTATTGGGTTTTTTTCAGATCGAAATGATCCTTTTAATTTTTTATTTTCAATTGTTTAATTACATTCTTGCTTTATTTTTGGGTTAAAATTGACGTTTGTCTGGTGCCAGATTCGATTGAACTATAAATTCCCTGTTTTGCATCAAACCCTTCCAAAATCGATTTTAATTGACCATTTCAGGAATTATTGAAGATTGATGATTTTGGTGGGTGTTTTTCATTTTGTGGGTTTGAGTTTTTAGGTTTTTTTTTCTTGAGGGAAATCAGAGCATTGAATGGTGATTTTAGGAGAATCAGAGCATGGTGTAGTTTTGGAAGAATCACAAGTTTTGAGGGGAAATGGTTGAAAAACAAAGAAAAAAAACAAGTTAATGAAGTCACGGGCGGCACGGCCTTCGGTCAATCCGGAAAACGATCAGAGGTGGTGGTCAACAACACATTACTACAAAAGGTGGTTTAGCAAATAGGCTTAGAAAGGTGATTTGTGACAAAAATTGCCTATATATAAGAGTTTCTATTTTCACTTCATTTTATCTTTATTTATTAGACACTGATTGTCTCATCTTATTCAGTTTATAACAATAAACATGGAATTAACCAATTATGTTCTTGTTAGTTCAGCTGATTCTGTCATTCCAATATTCTGCTCAGTTTGAGTCCGCAACAGCAGTGGTGGAGACCTTACTTATTCCAGTCCAGTGCTTTCCAAACGAACCTCAAATAAGACCAAATCATGTCTCAGACACTCAGATACCTATGGTACACAAACTTCAGTCGGGCAAAAACCGACAGAGTCGAACCAGGCCCTCTGCAGGGCTGATATCGCGGTGGACGTTGCCGCGTCTGTGTCCGTTCTGCTTGCTACCTCCCATCCCTCTGTGCCACAAAACACGTTGGGTACAGTGACCACTGCCTATTATATTTCAGTAACTCCTCTGTTTTCATTTTTAACACTGAACCATATTACGCACTTGCGTTTAATGAAACGTTACTTATCACATTTTAACAACCTCTTAATTTGATGACGGCTTTGCAAAAAAATGCTTCCTTAGGCAATTTCAGATCAAATTCGCCACCGGAAAGACTAATTTACTTCCGCTGTTCATTGTACGGTCTGTTCAGTGAGTCCTGACCTGTCTAGGAGTGACTGTGTAAATTGCGTTCAATACTTAGGTAAATACTTCCAACTTATTTCTTTCAATTGCAAACGGGTCTTTCATTGTAGTCAAAGTGGCAGAGTGGTTTCCCTAGCGTGCAATCTTCGATTTGAATTATCCTTTTTACGGTAAAGTATTTTATGCAGTTCAACTCCTTGCAGCCCGTTTCAGCACAAGGTAACAGGAACCGCAATTTTTCAATCAGCACAGGTAACAGGAGACCGCAATTTTTCAATTCAGTGGCAGAGTGGTTCCACCGCTATTAGAGTATTTACCTTAGATATTCTGTCGTATTTAATGTTTGATTGTTTTGTTTTTGCTTCTGTAGCTAGAAAGACAGCAGTCGCACAAAATCATCTTATAGTCCGGTTTTGATAATCTTGCTGATGCCTTATAGCTTCGTTTGCATCTTTCTAGAAAGAAAAAGCAGAAAAAGTTTCAAACAACTAAACAGTAAGTTAATGTGAAGTATATAAATATATTGCAGGAGTATTTTTTAATTTATTTTTTTTGTATAATAATACATTGTTCTTAATGAAATTCATATGATTTACCATAGAGGAGATATAAAACGCACTTCAGTCTTGCAATTCAGTATTGGGTAATGTAAGCAGCGACAAAGAACTTTGCTGAGATTATAAGATGGTAAAGGCGGATTGCTACCGATACAAGTTATTTCTGCTTGATATTATGTCACTGATTTATCAAACGAACAGTAAAACCATTTCTTCTTTTCCGCTTGTTTGAAATGATATTCTATGAAGGAGCGATGAACGACGGACAAGAAATAGCAGTAAAAGATTCACAGAAGGTCCAGTTTCAGGGATACAGTTCAAAAATGAAATTCTTACCCTGCGCAGCTCATCATGAAAATCTAGTAAGGCTTTCGGATTTTGCTTAGAAGACAAGAAATGCTTCTTGTTTATGTTTTGTGATCAATAAAAGCTTAGACAACTTCTATTTGGTTAGTACTTACATTAGTCTCATATATTTTTGTCAATAAACCAACTTTTCTGCCTACTGAGTACTCTAGTTGTCAAGTCCGTCTAAAAATTTGATGCACATACCTGCAGATCCAATACACCGTGCACTATGAATTGGGAGACCGGAAAAAAATTATCAATGGTATTCAGGACTAGACTCTACCTTCAAAAGTATCTAGGCTAAGAATCATACATCGTGACCTCAAAGCTGCTAATGTGCTGCTAGATGCTGATTTCATGCCAAATTGCAGATTTTGGCACGCAAAGTTGTTTAAGATTGACCAATTCAATCGTGACAAGCAAGATCATGGTACGCCTGTGAGATCATAACAACATCAGCAAATTACTGCCTCAATAGCACAAGACTCTCATAAATAGTTTCCATTCCTATTTTCTTCTCCTAATAACTGAACTTACTTTGAGAGATGACAATGGACTCCTTATTTAGAGGATATATGCCCCCGAGTATTGCTCCAAGGCCAGGTGTCTTTAAGTCCATCGTCAGCTTTGGTGTACTCATTTTGGAGATTATAAGTGGCCAAAGGATTAGCTCTTTCCAAATTGGAGAAAGCGATGAAAATTTGCTTACTTTGTAAGCCACAATTTCTCTTCTTGGTCATGAAGCATATATAGGCATTGTTTTACCAAAATCAAAATCTTCCAACTTCAACTAAACTGTTTAACAGGCTTGGCAAAATCGCTAGAAGGAAACTCGTGAGTCCGTAGACCCTCACTATCCCTTGCTCCATGCTGAAATACTGAGATGCATACACATCGGTTTGCTGTGTCCAGAAACATGGCTGCAGACGACTATGCATTCAGTTTTCTTATGCTAAGTACTCTCCATAGAATTCAAGATCCGTCACGACCAGCATTTTTTGCAGAAGTCCCATGCTACTGGATGTGCCTCTCAGGGAATACCTCAGCTCAGTACGGGCGAATCATACTCGATTAATGAGTTCACTGTGACAGAGGAGGTCCACGATAATTGACGGGAGCCTATCACGTTCACACAGGTACATAGATCGAGGTCATATGGTCTTAGATATGAAATGTGATGCCTGACTATTAGCTTGTACGTATTATTGTCGTTACTCTCTTATTTTGAAAAAAAAATGTAAAAGAATAGAGAAATAGGATAAATTATAGTAAGAGAAATATTTATAGAGAGAAAAGAGAAGGGAGAAAAAGAGGATTGGCAATTATTTATTTAATGTCTCACTATTTTAGATAGATAATTATCATATGTATAGTTTGATGTTAATTGTAATTGAGATAGAAATACTGTTTCACACTTATAATATATTGATAAAACACTTTTTGAGTTATTTTATAAATATTTGAAAAATATAATCGTTAGCCTATTTTGTTATACACGTACAAGATTATATGTGTGTCTCCAACATAGCAATCAACCAAGTTAATGTTTTTGTTAGTTCAGCTCATTTTTGTCATCCTAAAATTTCTGCACATTCTTCATCTTCTGCAAATGCTGCGAATTCTGCACAGTTTGAGTCTCACAACAGATCGGACGCCACTTTTTCTAGTCCTAGGCTTACCTAACTACCTCGACAAACCTCGGTCCATGTCACTCAGACACTAAGATCAACTATCTTAAACAACTTCAGCCCGCCTCCAAAACCCGACAGAGTCGAAGCAATGGCCCTCTTGCAGAGCTGATTTCGAGTCGAAACATGTCGTTCTTGTTCCATTCTGCAATTGCTGCTCTCCCTTCCCTCTGTGGCGACAAACAGGCAGTTGGATATGCTGAAAACTGCTTGTTATATACACTAATTCCTCTGCCTTTGTGTCAAACAAGTAGCCAAATTACCACTCAGGTTTAACGAATTTACCGGACTCCCACATTTTAAGAGCCGCTAACTACATTGATGACACTTTGCAAAGATGGCTTCTTAGAATTCTAAGATCAATTCGCCACAGAAAGACTGATCTTACTCCCAAGCAATCGCTATACGGTCTTGTGCAGTGTAGTCCTGATTTGAACAGCCGCGACTGTGTCCATTGTGTTCAACCTTATTGACAATACCTTCTCTAATTATTTGTAACGACCAACAAAGGATCTGTGTTTATGGCTAAGGGAGGTAGGTTGCTTGCTCCTAGCTGTAATCTTCGTAACGAGCTCTATCAATTTACGGTAATGTAACTTAGGAGCTCAACTCCTGCCCACAAAAGCTCCTTAGGCAGTTCTGAGATCATATTCATATTAGCCTCCATCGCATTTTTTAAGGAGAAAAAGCATAGAAAGATAATGACGCCTAAGTTAGTATTAAATAAAATTTCCGAAAATCTCATCCATTTCCCTTTATCTATTATCAACTATTGATTTAGAAATGGATGATCATTTCTAGATGAAATGAATAGGATCTTGACTCTTCAAATACACTTATGATCCGTCCATTCAAAGGTAGATCGATGGGTAAGCCTTTTCTCTCTCCTTTCTTCTTTATTATTATTTATATCGATAAGTGCGCCATTTATTTTTTGTAGTCTTTTCATTTGTTGGTGAGATCTATTATTTCATATATTGATTTTATCATTTTTCTTTGTGAATTTTCGACCATGCGTGTTCTTTCAAATCAATTTGTGATTGAGATTCTTAGGGAAGCAATAGATTTTATAATTCAACTACAATGAAGACACAATAAGATCATCTCAAAATCTATTTCTAATCGATAAAACCCCTTGCAAAAAATGAAAAAAGCAGTGATGTGAACGACGAAACTATATTATAGATATCTTTATACTTATCTAAGTTTTATTAAAGTATGAAATTTATTCATTTTGATATGTATTTGGTTAAATTGTTATCTGATTTCTAATTGTAATATTATCGTGCTGTAATTATGTTGTTCTCGGAAAAATATGTATTAATACTAAACTTTAAAATCTTCATCTATAAATCCCAAGCATTTGATTGCAGTCTTTAATTTGTTAAAAAAATACGGAGTACTTTTATTATCCTAAGCATTTTGAATATATTATTGTTATTAATTCTATTAGAGATCGAGAGTCTTATAGTTTTTTTTTTGTTATAACACTTATAACATATCAACTAACCTCCTTTATCTAATAGTTTTATATGAACAACTAATATATGTACTGCTAATCATCTAGTTGGAGTGTCCAAACAGCTATCACAATGGCGCGCTAATTCAAAATAGCTGACTTAATCATCTAATTCTAACAACTAATTCCAAATAAGTTCACTATTAAGTTACTCGTCTCTTGTAAGCAATATTTCGTATTCATCTAATTGACCAAGATATCAAATATAATTAGATAATTGCTTCCGTAACGAATTAACTACAAGTTTGCAACAATTGTCACAAAATAGAATGAGAAGTTTCAAATGGTAAGTCTCAAAACGTTACAATTGTATGATACAAATGAAATACATATTATAAATCATAATATGAAGTGTGGAATAATAAAATGACAACAACATTAGTTGACCTGACTTGGACCCAACTAAGATGATCAAATTGACTACTAAACTACTTATAATATGACTCCAAAAAAAAAAAAAGAACATGCTGTCGAATAATTAGGTCCACTCCTGAATAAGATCAGTCAACGTCAATAATTATTACAGTGAATTTTGGCCTTTCATTTCTTTTCCACAATACTACCATATAGTCCGGAGCATGATAATAAGCACAAGTTCACAACACTCCACTGAATTCACATCTATCCTTCCAATCTTTCAATAATTAAGAAATTAATTGGACTAAACTGTGTGCGTCCAGTCAGTTGAAGGAATCAGAATCGATCCCATGATATATTAAGTCGGGAACCCGAGAGGAAGCAATGACCCCTGAACTATGCTCTCACGTCTCGTAAGTCGTAACTTTGAGGTAATGAAGCAGTCAAACACTGAGACATACCAGTGAGCCACTACCCACTACATAATTCTGTCTCCTTATAGTTGGGCTGCTAAAGAATATCAACTTCGTTTTCTATTCTACTTCCGTTTTTCATTATTTATATATATAAATCAGATTGTCTATTACAACTCAGTTTTATCTCTTCTGTTATTAGAATCACTGATTGTCTCATCTTATTCAGTTATAACAATAAAACATGGAATTAACCAAGTTATTGTTCTGTTAGTTCAGCTGATTCTGTCATTCCAAATATTTCTGCTCAGTTTGAGTTCCTCAACAAAAGATGTGGAGACACCACTTATTCCAGTCCCGATGCTTTCAAACAAACCTCAATAAAGCCCTCAGTGCTATTCGCTCAGACCTCAGATCACCTATGGCTACTACAACTTCAGTGCGTGCAAAAAAACCCGACAGAGTCGAACCATGGCCCTCTGCAGGCTGATATGTGGTGGACGCTTGCGGTCTTGTGTCCGTTCTGCTGTTGCTACTCTCCCATCCCTCTGTGCCAACAAAAGACAGGCGGTTGGGAATGACGAGACTGCCTATATATTCACTAACTCCTCTGCTTTCATGTCGAAACACCAGAGCCATTTACGCGCTCGCGTTTGATGGCAACGTTACTGAGCCCACATTTAATAATTCCTCACCACGTTGATGGCCACTTGCAAAACACGCTTCCTTAGGAAATCTCAGATCAATTCGCACGAAAGACTAATTTACTTCCACCGGTCGTTGATCGGTCTTGTTCAGTGTAGTCCTGACTTGAATAGCATTGACGTGTGTCAGTTGTGTTCAATACTTATATAATGCTTCCATCTAATTTTATTACCATCACACGACGATCGTTGTTTATGGCTAAAGGAGGCAGGGTGGTTTCTCCTAGTCAATTTCGGTATGAGCCTATTCCTTTTACGGTAATGTAAACTTGTAGCTCAACCACCTGCCACAGCCCATCCCCAATTCTAGCAGAAACACTACTTCTGCACAAGGTAACAAGACACAAAACTTTCATTTCATTAACTGCTTTTTCAGTGCAAATTTATCTTGAAATATTTTTAACATATTATCACTGAATTGCTGTGCTTGTGTTTGATTTCTGTAGCTGAAAGAGCAGACCCACAAAATCATTGCTATCAGTTGTCCGATTGCCGGGTTGGTCGTACTGATCATACTTATAGCTTCCATTTGCATCTTTTTAAGGAGAAAAGCAGACAAAGCTTTCTGGAAATTTAGCAGTAAGTTACAATGCAGAATTCTATACTGTAATTGTTCTGTAATTATCACTCTTCTTAATGCCATTCAATGATTATTTAGAGAAGATGGAGCACTCGAGTCTTGCAATACAGTATGGGTACTCAGGTAGCAACAGAAAATTTTGCCGATGATAATAAGCTCGGAGAAGTGGATTTGGCACCGTCTCAAAGGTAATTCTAAGACAATAATATGGGATGGCCAAGACTTCAAATCAAAACACAACATCTAAATAGTAAAACTTTTGTTTTGAATCTCTATAAAGGGGATGCTACCTGACGGGCAAGAATAGCTGTGAAAGATTCGACGCGGGAGCTGTTTTAGGGGAGGTGCAGTTCAAAAATGAAATCCTACCCCTAGCCAAGCTTCATCACAAGAATCTAGTCAGCTTTTAGGTTCTGCTTGGAAGAAAGAAATGCTCTTGTTATGAGTTTGTATCAACAAAAGCTTAGACAACTTCTTATTCGTTGTATCAGACACCAGCACTTATATTTTGGTTACCAGACTTTCTGGCATGCTGTAGTTTGCAACCATCTAATGCATGTATGCACTTGCACGATCCTACACAGAGTGCACCATGCACTGGGAGACGCGTTACAAAATCATCAATGGCATTTCAGGGGACTCGTCTACCTCATGAAGAGTCTAGACTAAGGATTATACATCGTGGCTCAAAGCTGCTAATGTCTGCTAGATGCAGATTTTAATTCCAAGATTGCAATTCGCACGGCAAAGTTGTTAAATTGATCATCTCAAGCAGTGACAAGCAAGATAGTCGGTACCCAGGAGTATCTTAACATCTGCAACTCTGTAGCATAACAGGGCTGCTCAGAAATTGTTCTCTTTCCTTATTTCTCCTTGATATATGAAACAGATTAATTTTTCTATTGCAAGTGGATACATGGCTCCCGAAATTTGATCCAAGTCAGTGTCATTAAAGTCTGATGTCTAGCTTTGGCTACTCTTTCTTTGAGATGTATAAGTGGCAAAGGATTAGCTCCTTCAAATCGGAGAAAGGAAGGAAAAGTTTGCTACCTTTGTAAGTGTGATAATTCTTCTCACTTATACATACAATAACAACATGGTTTACTGAAATACAAACCTCATCTAACCACGGAACTTTGGTTCACAGGCATGAAAAGTGGCAGGAAGGAAATCGCGTGGAATCTTAACTGCATCACTATCCCCTGCTTCAATGCTGAAGAACTGAGATGACTACAATCGGTTTACTGTGTGTCCAGAATAACATGCTGCCAGACCTAGCTATGTTCCAGTTTTTTCTTATGCTAAGTAGTTTACTCATGAATCTTCCAGAACCATTACAGCCAGCATTTTTCACACAAGGTCTATGCTAATGAATGCCCACAAGAGAATGCATCAAGTTCAATCTGTAACAGATCCTACTCAATTAATGAGGTTACTGTGACAAGAGTTGTCAAGATATTTCAGTGCATTTCAGCCTAATACGTGAAAGCATATATTTCAAAGATTTAAGGTCTCCAAAGTAATACCGTATAAGATCACATATTGCAACATCAACCAAAGTTTGATTGCCTGAATTGGAACTTGCACCCCAGTGCAAACAGAGTGTTTAGCAGTTAAAAAGAAGTCAAGCTCAATGAAGCTTTAAGAACAGAAATAAAAGAGAAGGTCAAATGAAGGGATATCCGATTAGTCTGATGTAAAGTGTTACTGATGTTCAGCAGAAAGAGCTGATGTAGTTTGTATGACCGTATGAATAACATTTCATTGAAAATGGGAATTTCCAAATTGCGATATTCTCATAACTCATGTTTTTGTCAAATCAATAATGACAAATGTGACAGTACACATTAAACTCATTTGCTTAATTTTATTCTAGAAATAAAGAAGCGTACATCCTTAGAGAACATTGCAGCTAACAAGCCCACCGAATCAAGCACTAGGAGATTATGTCACCCAGAGAATGCCCTCACTGTGGACAAACAACTTCAACATATGGTTTGTTAAAAAACGAGAAGCATAACTGTCATTAATTTCTTAATAGTAAATGTACTCAACTAAATTAGTTCTTAACAATAGCCATATAATTATATAATTGAAATTCATGTTCATGAAACAAGAGTTCTACCTATTTTACTAGTGAGACTCACTAAAGAAATCGCAGGAAGGGTCAATCTATCATTATTCTCCTCCAAATTCCAAAGCACTGAACAAAGGACTAGTTTAAAAGTTAAATATTCATTAGACGTAACCCAGGACCAAACAAAATACGAAGAAAAAGAAAATTATCAATGAATCCAAACAGGAGAAATCACATTAAACAATGAAAGTATTTCGTATCTCTTAATATTCATATTTAGACATGGTATACTCCTTATACATATCGCCGGTTTTTTAGATGGGACACTTTTACTGAAAAGTGAAACACTTTTTGTTCAATCATCATCAAAAAAAACGAGTTTATATTTTTGCAATCATTCAGATTAGTTGCTAACAAGTATACCTGCCATGCACATTTATAACACATCTCTGTAAAACACAGCATTATGTTATCAACGCTTGAGGCATGCTCTTCTATAGGAAAGCCGGACGCTTTGAAATGGTTTAGAACGGCCTGACTGGCACTTAGCATAGGGACAAATTGCCCTGTTGTCTATAGTTGCATCTTCTTGTGCGCATAAAAGCCAATATTGGATGCATCTTGCACTGTCATGGACTGAAAAATTTCCTCCAGACTTGATCTACCAACTTAAAGCAATATCCATCTGCCAATTCCCATGCCTGCATAAAAACATAACATAAAAGTATAAAACCTACTCATAGATCATTTCTACTGATGTATGGTTTCTCTCTCTCTTCTTTTAATGTTTTCCACAGGTGGTGCAGATGATAATACTTACATGTTAGTATTCTCATTTCCTCTTGTAGTACAGGAAACCTATTCCTCTGTCCACTACTATCTCCAGAAGTATATTCCAACTGAATATATCAGACTTAACTGAGAAATCCCCGTCAGCATACTCCGTTCATGTATCCACTGGCATATGTCCCTTATCAGACTAAAATGATGAGAAACACACATTGGAGTTTCTAAAAATTATACTTACAATGTCCAGCAACTCTGCTAGTGTTCTTGTTTGTCAACCCCAAACAATTGCCATCCCCAAATCTGCAATTTGGATTCATTTCCCCATCTAATAAATGTTGCTTAGCTGAGATCACGCATGAATAATTCTCACCGGAATCTTCATGAGAACAGAATCCTCTTGCAATTCCCATTATGACTTTGTTCGATTTCCCACTTCAATTGGACTCCTCTTTTGCATCTTACAATATCAGCATGAAAAGGAGAAGTAAACGAAATTTGTTTCCAAGTTGCTCATCCATACTACTTTGACAACAAAATTAAGTGTAACTAAATTTATACCAACAGGATAACGAATCAGCTCTTTGGGGACAAATCTTCATAGACAAGTAATTTTTCTTCTCCCTCCAAGGCCAAAATCCATAATGGACTAGATTTCGCTGCAGCTTACTGCTAGAGCTTCACTCTTAATCCCTGATCCTTGTTCCAGAGATCTAGCAACCTCTACACTTATAGTTTGCCATCGGAAGTTCCCTAATAGTACAAGGTAATATTACAAGTCTAAAAAATCCTCAAAGAAAAGTTTAAATTAAACATATAGAAAAAAAAATGCAAGAAGGTGCCCATGTTCCATTCAAACATGCAAACATACTATGTAAACAACCCCAAAATCCCCTCACCTATTATTTGCAGAGAAGTTGTCATTGCAACTCTGATTAACACTTAAATTGCAAATGCAGCATTTCCATACTCTCAAATCTCTTCTAGTCCTGCAAAAGAACAAAGATCTTATCGGTGCCGAGACAGTGAGACACTGCAATAATTGGAACAAATCCTCTACTAAACCAAGAACCTTTTTAATTGAGTTGGCAGTTAGTCAGTTAATTCATCTCAATTTCAGAAAAAACTCATTAATCATAGTATCATATATAATGGAACCTTTGTTATCACACGACTCTATCATTCAAGTAGAGCAAACCGAATTTTCATGTGCGAATAAATAAGCTCTCTTTTTAATATTGATCTTTCAAAGGATAGAGCAAGTGGAAAAATATTCTGTAATAAAGAAACACCTCCTACTCTTTTTAAATTAGAGTTCTCTCACCAGAACACCAATACAACTGTAAAAGTTCATAGCGCAGTTACCAGTGGTTTTCCCCATGGCTTTGTTTTTTCTGAGGCACATCCAGAAGTAAGATAATGTATCCCAGCGCAACTGCAAAACTGCTAAGGAGCAATATATGAACTGCCGATCGTTCCCTGCATCTATAAAACTTCTTTAGCTTATGTGGTCAATTAATCCATATAAAAAATGAATAAAAAGTACTGCCATGCTTTCAGAACAGACTACAGAGCATTATTATGACTATGTTCTACCTGGCTGACACTCAACATATAACTAATATAAACGACAACTTGTGCCACAGTATATCCTAATTGCGCTTCTCATTCATTGAACCTCTTAGCCCAAATTGCAAGCATCTTACAGTCGTATGCAGACAAATCAGTGTACACTCAGCATAAGAGATAATGCTTATGTTTCTCTTATATAAATAACCCCTGTTGCAAAAGCCAGACGAATAACCACCACGGCCTATGAAGAGTGATCAAACATGCTTTAAGTTTGCTGATCAAACTCCTTGAAAACCATCGGTCCTAGTCATAATTGAAAGCACAGAATGTCCATGATGGGTATGGAGCGATTTTGAAGAACGTAACATGCATGCCCAAAAACATTTACGGCTTCAACATATATGGACATTTTGGTTTAAACTTACCTGCTGCTACGGCCGAGCAAGCTGGCAATCTGAATCAGTGATGCCCCATGCAAAGAAAAAGGCATTCATCTTATTAACCCCTCCCCCATAGTTGATTGTTTAAGAACTTCTTCGGTGACTGCTTCATCAGAAAGATTGCTACAGCAATTTTAGATTTTTTTGGGTATGAAGCTATCTTTGATCATAGTTCCTTCTGAACAAAACTGCCTTAAAGACACTTCGTCTTCAGAAACAATAGTCGGAGATAAAGATTAATAAAGCAGAGGCAGACCAATATTCTTTGGTTATAAAAGCCATGACAATATTTCCTTCAGATGTTTCCAAAAGTCCAAAATAAAATTAATTGTTACACCAATTATAACCCAAAGCAAAACATTGCAACTTATCAATTCTGTAGAACCAACCATTCTCACTTGAATACTAATAGTCCAATTGTTCTTTCACCGTCTTTTAATAGCAAGAAGCTAATAAAAAAAGATCAAAAAAGTCAAGTCAAGTAGGTACATCAGTCCAATCTTTAGCACTTCCAGAACAACAAAACTACTCAATATTAAAGATATGGAATTACATCCCAAACATTACTGTGAAGATGCATGAGTGAATTTAACACACCTGCCAATAGAAAGCAAACTTTGTATTAAAAGTATTCTTGTATTGTCATAGCGATGAAAGAATTCATCCTTAACAAATATATTAATGTTTTCAAATCACAATTTAACGACTGCTGGATGCATAAAATTGTAGATGACCAAACCTTCAACTATATGCTTGCCAAGTAGACAAAATCTCACTCATTATCACATTATTTGATCAATAGTCAACAAATGTCTAAAATTTAAATAATATCATGAGCAGAAGTACCAGACCAACATAAAACCTTTTACGTCTCTAGTCACCAGCACTCGCTTCTCTGTCTTTATTTTGCGTAATGAAGCTCGTCCTACATTCAAGCTGCAGCAGAAATCGTTGAAATTAGTCTGAATCTGAACTCTAAACAGCCAACCCAAATCCTAATGAGCAAGGAGAAAAACAGCAATCATTGTCAAAGAATGAAGACAACTACTTAAAGCTTTATATTATCACATTTACAACCTCTTTGTTAGGAAGCCATCGAACCCTTTAGTCACACATGACACCGCTCGCTATACACAAAAATGCACATTCTAACAATTTTTAGCCTGAACTATGTCACAAAACCTCAGAGCAAGCTTTATGTTTCTTAATCAAAAGATTATACTGTTTTTTTTTTCTCATAGAAACTTTTTCTGTCACAGAACATAATACCATACTTTATTGTGCTCCTAGTTCTGAGGTGAAGAACTTATCGAGATCAATTCAGGAAGTTTAATATCATGTTCTTACTTCATGCTTCAAAATTCCGAATATTACACTCCACTTCAAATATTCTCAATAAGAATTCAAGAATAAACAGAATCGGATTATTACCATATTCATATATTGGTTGTATTAAAAAAAATAGTTGCTTAATTACTCAGTGTGAGAAAAACTAATTTTCAACTTTGCAAAAAACAAACACAAGAAATCAGCAAATTCAGCAAGACTATTTGTAATCATTTTCAACCGATGGTCCAAGTTCTCCAAAACTTGAAAAAAACAGAAGGAAAAACTTTACTATTCTGCCAATTTGCCCCAATCTTCATAACATTCACAAATAAAAGTCCGAATTAAATTACTTACAGGCTCATTAAGTTCAACAATAATCAGCCATATGCATAGTTTAATTACTTCAAATATTAAACAAACAAAAGATAAAACAAAGTCAAATCACAACCATGAATACTCCAATCTGTTGGATCTCTCTCTTTTTTTTTTGTTTTTGTTTGTGAATCACTACCCACTTTCAGAATTTCAAACTTGCATAAGGCATAACTAATTGAAAACAACTCCAAATCACGTGATTCTTAATCCTATTTCATGTATTTTTCCGAGATCTACAACTTTTCTGAAGAAACCATGTCCATAAAATGAATGGATAACTAAGAAAAGGCTAAAAACTAAGTGTGACGAGGTTTGGGTGATTGAGTTGTTTTGGTGGGTGTTGGGTGGTTTTGGAGGTGGGAAACAACAAAGTTGGGTGGTTTTGCAATTGGGATGCCGCGTTGGGGTGGTTTGTGGTGGTTAATACGGTGTTGAGTGACCAAAACCCAAAATTGGGTAGTGATTCGCAAAAAAAATGAAAATATGCGTAGTTGTTTTAAATAAAATACAATCTGGATAGCTGTTTACAAAAGTGAAAAAAAAGTGGGCAGTTGTTGACAATTTTTTCTAATTTTTGTTCTCTCTTTAATTTGTTTCCTTGGTTTGCCTCATGCTATGGGTCCCCTTGTATTGTATTGGTTTCTTCTTTGTCCAATTTCCATGCCATGTTAGATTTTTCTTAGGTTTATTTTTAATTAATCATTAAATAAATATTGATTAAGATGTTTTTTTAATTAATGAAGGGGTTTTGGGGGGATATGGGTTGAAAAAGAAAAAAGAAAAAAAACAAGTTAATAAAGTCACATGACTGACACGTGCTCGGTCAACGCCGGAAAATGACCACGGGTGTTGGTCAACAAACATATTGGTTACAAAAGGTGGTTTTAGACAAATAGACTTAGAAAAGGTGGTTTGTGATTAAAACCACCTTACAAAAGGTGGTTTTGATAAAATTGCCTTATACTTCCTCCGTATAAAAAAAACGCAACTTTTGTCATTTTTGGAAATATCACAATAAACGCAACTTTCATTTTATTTCCATTTTTAGCAAACAATTTAGTGTGAAAAGACCAATATACCCTTATTAAAAAAACCTTTAAACATAATTAATACTTATTATATACCTAATCTAATTTTTCCAACTCTAACTTTTAACATTATACTGCTCCATCAATATTCAATACCATCATCTTTTTGTCGTGCATCAATACCATCATCAACCTCTGTTCATCACATCAGTTCATTTTCGCCATCGTCGTCGTTGTATCTCCTCCTTCGATTCCTCCGCCGCAGCACCACCTCTTCCACCACCGCCAATACGACATCGCCTTCTCTCTCCTCCACGTCGATACTCCCACCTCCGCGTTCATCCTCGCAATCGTCGTCGTCCTGCCCGCTCTGTCGCTCCCTTGTCTTCCTCCCCGACCACGACCTCCTCTCCAAACTCGTCGACAACCACAACAATGACATCACTGCGTCATCATCTCTCTCGCATCCTCTTTCCTCCTCTTCTAGAAGCTTCTTGCCTCTTCCCTCATCTCATCACGATCTGCAAAAATAATCACTAATTTGGTGCTTCTTCTTCTGCAATCTTCATTGTTCTAAGGTGAATTGTTAATTGCTCGTCAATCTAATTTTTTTAACTTGTTGTTGCTTTTAAGTTTATTCATGAATAGTTTTAGTGATTTTTGGGATTGATTTGTTGTTATCAGTTTGTTTGATTAAAATTTCAGATTCAATTTCATAGTTGTTATCAATTGCGCTGTTATTTGTTGCCAATTTAGTTCTAAAATTCGAGTGTTTATACTTACAAATTATCATATCTTGAATTAGTTTGAGGTCGAATTATTAATTGAAATGACTGAAATTGGGGTCGGAAGTGGCGATGGTGGTTTAAAGTGGAAGTGATAGTAGCGATAATGGAGGTGGTGATTAGAAGCAGCGATGGGTCGGTGGCTCGGTGGTAGTACCAATGCACAACAAGAAAAAGTCGCACGGGGGACCGCAATTAGCGACCGAAAATCGGTCGCTAATGGGGTTTAGCGACCGATTTTCGGTCGCTAACCGTGGTCGCTTTTTYCGTCGTCGCTAAAATTTTTTAGCGACCGAAAACACGACTGACAAATTGGAGAGAAATTCGACGTGGGAAAAAATTAGCGACCGATTTTCAAGTCGGTCGCTAATAGCGACCGGATAATCGGTCGCTAATTTTTAATTCCCTCCATCTATTTGGAGGGGAAAAAAATTAGCGACCGATTATTCGGTCGCTAATAGCGACCGATTATTCGGTCGCTAATAGCGACCGAATAATCGGCCGCTAATTTTTTTTCCCTCCAAATAGAGTGAGGTGTTTGCTAATTAGCGATCGATTATTCGGTCGCTAAGACGTTAATCCCGGTTTTTTTTTTTTGATTTGCATGTGCGTTTTTTCACCATTTTTTTTCGTAAATGTAATATGAAAATAAATATTAACAAAACAMATAAGAAATATMYAAAAAATTAAGTTTTATAYTATATATAAACAAGTTGTAATACATGAATGATTAACTCAATATAGTTTCTAAAATTTTCAAGTGAAAATGTAACACATAACCGAAACCCTAACAAAATTGGACATTTATTACTTTGGTCTCTACTTCTCCAGACTTCACATCAACAGAAGCAGCAGCCACCACAGTTTCTTTGCCCTTACTTGAGGTCCCATTCACAATATTTTCAATGGAAGAAGCTGCAAACCTTGCTTGTTCATCCTTGAGGACTGTTTCTCGATGGCATTTGGAACACATGTTCCTGGTTGCTGCATGTCCAAAGAACCCACAATTGTTAATGCACAAAGTGGGGCGGTTTGGTGTTTGGCATCCGGTCTCATCGTGATCCATCTCTTAATTATTGTCTGCCAAGAACAAAAAAAATTGGCACCAATCAAATTCTGAACAATCATCACGTACTCTTGAATGTAACTTTATCCAGCCATCAAAAGTAATCACAAACATGCATAGGTAAACCAAGAATTTCAGACTTAAGAAGAAACATGAACTCCACTGAGTTCACATAATGTAATCTCCTATCTTGCTTTTCCCGGTAGCTAGATTTGCTTACAAGGCATGCACATAAACTTGCATCTTCAACTCATCAACCATAGACAATCCAAGCAACAATAGGGAAAGCATCACCAAGCTAACAACTCTAGCAAATCAAGGTTTTAAACTTATTTTAAATATATATATAATAAAAATCCACCAACAACTTTATCCTCCGTATTTCATCTGTCAACACCATCCAAAAATCACAAAGATATTATATGTCACATGACATTCGAAAAATTCAAAAAAAAAAGCACAAATGTATTGGGGAAACTGAAAGAACTTAATGCCGCATGGTAATTAGAAGACAATATCTAAATTACGTAGGAATTTATATATTAGTAGAAGTAGGAAATACCATCCGGTTGCAACAAATATAGCATAAATGACACAACTTAAGAAACTGAGGTAAATTACAATACATAGAAACCAAGACTTCACATTTAAACCGACTTCAATTGCATGAATTGAGAATACCATATCTGAATGCAGGGTTTCAAAAACAAGAACAATCAAGTAAAAAAACCAAGAATGAGATTTATATGTTACTCCGTACTAATCTTAAAATTATTTTGCATAAATAGCTTTTTTTATAATAGACTGCTTAGCATAGAAATTTTATAACAAGCAAAGACCATATAAACAGATTACGAACAACAGTCTAAAAAGGCATATCTTCCATTGATACAAACAAACAATAAGCCCCAAGTTCAATCTCTAAAATAATAAACTGCAAAATAAAGTGAAGTACAGAAGAAATACTAGATTTCGAACGGAAATCTGCACTAACTAGAAATAATTCATACATGGAAAAATCTAGTAATATAATTCAGTACTTTAAGTCCTTCTAGCCATTATATCTTGAAACATAATAATGGAAACCGAAAACCGACAATAACACAGCCTATGAATGTTGCAAGTTAAAAAAATGATATACCAGTACTTCATCAGTTTTGATTCTTCTTTCTAATTCACATACAATTAGCCAGCAAATCCAACAATAAACCCAAAATGTAGTATTGTACTAATAATAAGAACACAAAAGGTATATTAATTCTTCCTTCAGTTGTGAAAGTACACTTTGTTGTTGAATTGCACACTTAGAATTAGCTCATAAGTCAACCATATCTTAGCACGTTGATCAAAATTTTACCAGATCCAAGAAACATAAATTCAGCAGAATGAGAATCTCACACAAAATCATACAGTATATATTTAATATGAATTAAAACTTGTCTGATTTAAGTCTGCTCTTCATTTGATTCAAGTTGCCAAAGCTTGCCTGATTTAAGGTGTCAACTGATGCTGCAAATGCTGTACAAACCATCTGCTCAAGCAATTGATGCGCGGGCAATGTCTCCAAGTAATGAAGAATCTATCAATGCCAACAACTTATTTTGTCAATATCAGTAAATATCTGGACATATAAAAGCAATATGAATAGACATCCACAACCAATTTATGCAATAGGGCAATAGGAAGTTATGGTGGATCTATAGACCAACCTCAGGTGGCTAGCAAAGTAGAAACTATAAAAAACTAAAATGAATGGCATAAAAATTAAAAAAAAAACTACCTTTTTCTCCCTCTTCGGATTTGGATCCAAAAGTGGTTTCTCTCATAAGCTGGCAAAAGCAGAGCATCATTCCAAAGTTTTCTCCAAAATTCCCATGAAGAGACATTTCTCTTGAAAGTTGTCCCTGTGAGGCCAATCACCTAAAAACTTTGATCCTGAACAGTTGTTTTGCAGATCAAAGTCTTCTAGGGGTCCAATTACCATCAAACCAAAATCAATTACATGGGACTTGGAAACACGAATGAATGATGCAAATAAGAGTGGAAAAAAACAATTATAAGCAATAAAAACATAAAAATAATTTTAACAAGTAGAATATACATATATGGCATTTAACACAACATAGCATGATGACAAACACAGAACACATTATTTAACACACTCACATTAGAAATGAAAAACGTAATCCGAAATTATACCTAATTCATGAAATAAGTAGACAATTTGAAACACAAACATACTCAATTTGAAAAAGAATTAAACTACTTTGATTCACAATTCAACAAAGAATAATATGGCTTTCCTAAAGCAAACAACTAATTAAATATTATTCAAGTAATTGGGACAAAAATTTAAACAATTGATCCAAAAGAAACAATTAAGAATTAGGGCTTACCAACTGATTTGGGATTTGACAAAGAGACGAAGAGCTTTCAGCGAGGGTTTTGGGTTTTGTTTCAGAGGTGAGATGCGGCGGACTGGCCTGGAGGAGGCGCGGCGTGCAGGAGTGAGAAGGAGGGCTGCTCGGCGGCCAGACGTGGAGTGAAAGAGTGCGGCAGGGTGCGTGCATGCGAGAAGGAGAAAGGGGAGAAGGAGAAGGAGAGAGAAAGAGAGTTGGCGTGCGTGCTGGGAGTGGGTCGCTGGGTCGCCGGAGTTGCGCCGGAGGGAGGCCGGAGGGGTTGGGTTGGGTTTCGTCGAGTATTTGGTTGGGTTTGCTTGGGTTGCGTTGAGATTTGGGAGAATGGCACGCTCTGTTTGTTTTTTTTTTTGTTGTTTCGTCGAGTATATTATGTTTTATTTATTTTTTTAAAAAAATGTACGACCGATTATTCGTCGCTAACATGATTAAATCTGTGAATAGGAGGAAAATTACCAAAGCATACAAGAGGTTGCGACCGAATTTGGCGGTCGCTCTAGCGACAATTTCGAAACGTCGCTATAGCGCACCGCAATTGGTCGCTAAACACTAATTGCGACCCGTTTTTGGTCGCTAACGGTCGATAATAGCGACCGTTCAAATCGGTCGCTATATCGGTCGCCGAAGGCAAATTCTAGTAGTAGATGGTGGGTCTGGGCGGTGGGTTGTGGAAGTGGCTGTGCGTTTGTGAGTAGCAAGGTGACAGCCTTTACCCTTTTTTGTGTTTCCTAATAACTAAGGGTTAATAAGTGAGTCATTGTACTCAATAAACAAATTTACAAATTTTTATCTAGGAGTCTGTGCCCCTCCAAAAAAGTTGCGTTTTTTTATGATATGGAGGAAAGTAGTATAAATGAAACTGAATAGCAATAGAAACGAAGTTTGAAAATTCTTTAGCACCCAACTATAAGGGAAAAGGATTATGTAGTGGGGTAGTGGCTCATGTTGTAACTTCAGTGTTTGACTGATTATTACCTCAAAAGTTACGAGAGTGAGGATAGTTCAGCGCAATCAAGCGTCATTGCTTCTTTCTCGGTTCTCGATTCCAGTATATCATGGGATCGATTCTGATTCTTCAATTCAACTGACTGGAAGCACAGAGTTTAGTCCAATTAATTTCTAATAATTGAAAGATTAGGAAGTGATTATGTGAATTCAGTGGAGTGTTGTGCAACTTGTGCTTATTATCATGCTCCGGACTATATACGGTAGTATTTGTGGAAAAGAAATGAAAGGCCAAAATTCCACTGTAAGAATTATTGACGTTGACTTGATCTTGATTCAGGAGTGGACCTAATTTATTTGACAGCATTTTTTTTTTTTTTTGGAATCACTATTCATAAGTAGTAAGTAGTCAATTTGGGGAACTTTTTTCCAAAATAATGTTCAAGTTTGTCAAAATTACCACTTTGCGTCGGAAATGAAAATAATTATGAGCATACCGTCCACGTCCATGTAGGCTCGGATTTAAATTTCTATTTTTTTTATTTTATTGCACAAAATCGCTATCGACAATAGAGATAAAAACGCTACTAACAGTAGCGTTTTTACTGAATAAAAAAAACATGTAATTGAATCTCTAACTCACGTGTAGAGGCGCGGCTAGCCTTCCTTGAGAAAGTAAATACTAGTGGACCCCATTAACTACACTAGTACCTTATGTTCAATCCTGAGATTCCTCATACTTTATGGTCCCACACTCCCACCTATTAGGCAATATAACATAAACAATAAAAAATGGTTTTTTTCCTGGTACAACACATTACTTTTTTCTTGAATTGGGCCCCATTAACTTATCTACATACAAATATACAATTGAAGAACTGACAAAAACGCCAATGATGATGGCGTTTTACCCGATTAAAACGATATTGACACTTAACAGTGGCATTTTTATCCATAAAAACGTTATTATAAGTAGCGTTTTTACAATAATTTTTTTTATAAAAAAAATCCCGAACCTACGTGGATAGTATACTCGTAATTATTTTAGTTTCCAACACAAACTGGTAATTTCAATAAACTGAAGCATTATTTATGAAAAAAATTCTCAATTTGATCATCTTAGTTTGCGTCCAAGTCAAGTTCAACTAATTGTTGTTATTTTATTTTTCCAACTTTCATGTTATGATTTATAATACGTATTTCATTTGTATCATATCAACGGTAATGATTTGAGAACTTTTCACTTTATTTTGTGACAAATTGTTGCAGACTTGTAGTTAATTCGTTACGAAAGTAATTATTCTAGTATCATATTTGATCTCTTTGATCAATTAGATCGAATACGAAATATTGCTTACACAAGGACGAGTAACTTAATAGTGAACTTATTTGGAAATTAGTTGTTAGAAATTAGTTGATTAAGTCAGCTATTTTGATTAGCGACCCATTTGTGATAGTTGTTTGGACGCTCCAACTAGATGATTAGAGTACATATATTAGTAGTTCATATATATAAAACTATTAGATAAATGGAAGTTAGTTGATACCTGTTATAAAGTGTAAGTAACAAAAAAAAACAAAAAAACTATAAGCTCCTCGATCTCTAATAGAAATCAATAACAAACAAATATGAAAAATTTTACATGATGGCACTGTGTTTTTGTTTTTTTACACACGACAACAATTTAACTTTTTTAATTACACACCGTGACACATAGTTTCTAATTAATTACACACCGTGACCATTATACTAGAATCAGTTCTTCATTATTGTACGAACTAGTGTTTAGCCATTACTGGCTATTTTGGTATATTTGAATTTGATGAGCTCGTGATTAGCTCACATGTGAGTTGATGTGTAGTTCCATATTAATTAATTACATAAGCCCCGGGCATATGCTTGATTTGTAAATGAATTATGAATTAATTTTATATAATTCGAAACTTTTGATCTATTCAAAATGTGAATATCTAAAAAGTAGATTTTGATTGTGATTAATTTTTTTAATAGTTATGAATCAATTACTAAATGTTTATACTTTATTATATTTTATAAGCACATTTATTAATCTATATTCATCAATTACTTTTTATATTTTTTATACAATCATTAATTAAAGAGTGTTTGGGAGGAAAAAATGAAAAGGTGAGATTGCTTTAGTGATATTATATCTCTATTATATAAGCCAAGGGGGGAGCAATGGTGTCCCCCCTATGAAATGTCCCATATATCCTTAATGAATTAAATTACAATGTTTTAAAAAAAAATAATCTCTTTTTACTCTTCAATTGTCAATTTGCCATAAATGTTGAATAAATTTAATATGGTATTGCATTTGAAATGTCAACTATACTAATTAAACAATATTTAGAGTGATTTTCTGTTCTTATCANAGCAAAATCCGAAAAGCCTTACTAGATTTTCATGATGAAGCTTGGCCAGGGTAAGAATTTCATTTTTGAACTGTATATCCCCTGAAACTGGACCTCTGTGGAATCTTTTCACCGCTATTTCTTGCCCATCATTCAGCTTCCCCTTCACAGAATATCATGTTAAACAAGGAGAAAAGACAAAATCAGTTTTACTTGTTAGATTGTTATGCATTGATAAAGGTTATGGTTATCAATTTGTTGATAAATCATGGACTGATGGACATATATAATCAACGAAAACGGCAGAAATACCTTGTATACGGTAGCAAATCCACCTTTTCCAATCTTATACTCATCAGCAAAGTTCTTTGTCGCTACCTTCATTACTCCAATACTGAATTCCAAGGACTGGAGCGCGTTTATATCTTCCTCTATGTAAATCATATGAATGTCACGAGAAAGTGATCTGATATTATATAAATAAAATAACATAAAATTACTACTAGCTAACTAGCATAACGGCATAACCCAATATTCAAATTAACTTACTGTTAAGCTTCGTTGAAAACCTTTTCTGCTTTTTCTTCCTTGGAAAGATACAAAACGAAGCTATGAGCATCAGTAGGATTAGTCCAGAAACCGCGACAGTGATAACTACGATAAGAATTCTTGAGTTGCTTTTCTTTCTATCTACCGAAACAAAACATCACAAAAAATTCAAACAATAATAAATGAGTAAGAATATCTCCTTAGTCAGATACTACTCTAAAGACCAGTTAGTGAATTGAATTTTTATATATTTTTTTTCAAGTGTCCTGTTACCTTGTCCTTGTGAGAAAGAAGCAACATTGTTGGTGGAATCAGGGGGCTGCACAAGTGGTTGAGCTACATAAGTTTCATAAGTTTCATTAAAGAAAGGGTGGAGCTCATACCGAAGATTGCAGCTAGGAGAAATCACCCTGCCTCCTTTAGCCATAAACAACGATCCTCGTGTGATGGTAATAAAATTAGCATAGAAGACATTATCAATAAGGTATTGAACACAACTGACACAGTCATGCCTATTCAAGTCAGGACTACACTGAACAAGACCGTGTGTTCTTTTTAACTTATTTGTATTTCTGGAAATTATTGATAGAGCTGTAAATGGATCAGATTTAATCAAAATCATGTTTGACGTTGTGGGTTGCGGGGATACTAACCCCAACCCGACTATTTATTTAACGGGCTGGAAATTTTAACTAACCAACCTATGCCATTTAAAACAGCTTGACCTTAAGTTTGAATTACTTGTTTATTATTTTTTAAGCTGTTTTTTTATCAAACAGTAATAATAAATTATAATTAAGAGTTTACAATGCAAACAGTGCATCATCAAATTTGATAGTGTTCCACATATAAAATCCTCCATAAAGGACAATACGCTGTAACAGAATTGTCAAAGTACATCGAATTTGGGCTTCAGCCACATTTATCGCAAACAATAAATAGCTCAATATGATTTTAGGTTTCTTTTTAGAAAATGTGCCGCAAATTTATTCGTTGAACCCCGGTTCCACTATTAATAGATGGACACCCGACACCAGCCCGCCACATCAAATATCAGATTTTGCACACATTAAATATCATTCATTTTTGTATCAATATTAACTGCTACTTCATCTTATTTATGTATATCTTTGTATTTGCAACTCACTGCAAAAGCTCCTATTTCAAATAAGAATTGTTGAATTCGATAGAGATAATTGGATACAAAGAGAGATGTGGTACTATTGAAGTTGAGATCAAGTTCGGATTATGTCAAAAGTGTGTGTAATTCTATGCCGCATGTGGAGACATTTAATGGGCATGAGATTGGACTTGCCAATGCTCTCAAATTCTAACAGAGTAATCTAAGATAGATTGTTTAGAACTGTAATTCATGTACATTATTACTTATTACAACTAAGTTGATTTATTTTTTGGGTCATATTTACAGGATGTTGTGCTGCCAGAGTCACAGAGTTTGTTACATAATGACAATATGTATAATATTACATCTGTGTAATCAACACAAAAAAAGTTATGAATGATGCAAGAAGTATGAAGATGGAGTTGGATGTAAAGATTAGTAGAGTTGGAATATTGAATGCAAAAACATTGAATTTTTGGTGTAAAAGCTGGATATTTAGTATTAACATAGAATTTACAATTGAAGTCAACTTAATGTGACCATTGTCACTAGAGAAAATATTATCTTACGTATATTTCAGGATGGACTTTTATGTCCTTTTTTGAAGTTACATAGGTTTTTGCTCATATTATTCATCCATATTATATTGAGAATCATGTAGGAATACCTCTAAAAAAATAATGAATATTTCAATCACAACGTGACATTGATTATTGAAAATTGAATATTTCAACACTGAAGTTTTACTTTGTAATGAATACAAATCGAGATCAAGTTACCATTTTTAATATACAGCGCGTAGTTAATACTATGATAGATAATTCCCATATTCCAATCTGCGATGCGTGACACGAGGGCCTTGAATCACCTACTCTAACGAGCTAAAGACCATCTTATAGTTGCATAATATATTATTACAATTATAAAACTCTCAGTCATATTTAACGAGTTGAGTATTCAGCAACACAATTTGCTTGCCTTCAGCAAAACGAAACACAAACCTACGCAAAAACAGTACTAATTAATGGTTCAGATTACTATAGACAATGTTCAAAATGAATAGTAAACAAATGTTCAGTTGTAACGTGAATTGAATTTGATAGAAATGAAGCTGAATATTGCAATTCAAAAACTGAAATGTTGAGAATGAATTAATATTTAACAATGAACTTTTACAATTATAAGAGACAATGTATAAGGGAATATTCATCACGAAAATATTTTGAATATTGTTGAATTTATAAATGAATATTCATTACTGAAATTAAAAATTAAAATTGAAATTGAATACAACGAGCTTGAAATTCTTACTTGTAAGTTGAACATTAGCTACTGAAATTGAATTAAAAGGAATTGCGAAATACTCATTAAAAACTCATACAATTTAAATAACAAATCTACAAAATTATAATTTCAGTCATAATCACAAATCTTCAGTATCAAATTAAATAACAAATGTGCATGCAATTAACAAATATCAAAAAC
>SNQN01001810.1:67226-86279 GCA_008642245.1 Bassia scoparia
ATTTGGAAAACTTGGAATAAAATTCCAGTATAGATTGAACATTTTGTTCAACTTCTGCTAACTGTTTCTCAAAGTTGAATATCTGAGTGAAAGAACTATATGCAAACTTTTCTTCAAGATCAGTCCATATTTCACTGCTGTGTTGAAACTCATAACACCTTCTGCACCTTAGGATCTAAATTGAACACAAAGCCAAGACATGACCATATCATTGCAACGGATCAAGGCTCATAATCAGGATCTGTCTCAGCAGGTTGTTGTAAGGTTCCTTTAAGGAATCCAAGCTTATTGCGTGCAGAAAAGCCATGAGCATGCATTTCTTCCAATTAATGAAGCCAGTTCCATTGAACTTAGTACTAGTGAGAGATTGAGGAGTATAATCCGAAGGATGTATATAGTATACACTATTTGGATCAGAAATTTGGCAATAATCGAATTTGAGAATTCACTGAGGTATTAGATTGAGGTTGTTCAGAGTCATTGCATAAAAGTGTTTCACTAAGATGTATGTGTTTAGGAAGAAAAGAAGATTAGAGATTAATTGAAGAAGAAGCTATTCAATTAATCGAATCAAACAAGCAATTGCAGAAAAGAAAGAGACACAGGAATTAAGCTAAATTTGTATCAATGATAGCAAAATTAAGATAAAAGCATGAATCAGAACAGAAAAAGTGAAAGCAGAGATTGTAAGCAAGAACTAGAAAAAAAAAACAGAAAGATTAGAGAAGAAAAGAAGACGAAACAGCAAACTTATCTCAGGAAAAACAATGCGTATGATCAAACGAAGAAAGAAATCGAGAAATCCAGAATTGAAAGTTGAATCCGAGAATTGCAGCAAAGAACCAATGCGGAATTGCGTCGAACAGGTGATAGGCTCTGATACATATAATTCTCAGAAGATCATCATCATTCACATTCATCTAATGCAAGATGATCAGCAACAACCTTGATTGAGATTAAGCAAGAGATTGCTAACACGAAATCAAGAGAGAACAGCAGAGTAAATAGAACTCTTTTGAGAGTGAATTTTTATTGATATGAGTTCATAATAATACAAAAGAATGAACGAATGTATTTATATACAACTCCTAAGCACAATTAGGAGATAACAAACTCTAACAGCTCTAACAGAATTAGTTACAAAGTAACAGAAAAATAACAAACTATGATGAGCTGGCAGCTGAGTTGGCAACTGAATTTGTTGTGAGTGAGAAGCTGTGAGCTGTAGTAACCAATAGTGCAAGCTTCCAAGTCAGGCAATCACAAATTATGGTTGATGGAATATGTGATCTATACCGGTATTACTTTGAGAGACACCTTTTAACTTGAAGTTTTTCATATGGCCTGAAATGCACTGAATTATCTTGGAACAACCTCTGTCACAGTAACCTCATTAATTGAGTATGATCTGTTATCAGATTGAACTTCTGATGCATTCTCTTGTGGCCACATTTCATTAGCACGGCGACCTTGTGTGAAAACGCTGGCTGTAATGGTTCTGGAAGATTCATGGAGAAACTACTAGCATAAGAAAACTGATGACATAGTAGGTCTGTCAGCCATCTTATTCTGGACACACAGTAAACCGATGTGTATGCATCTTAGTATCTCAGCGTTAGAAGCAGGGGATAGTGATGGGTCTACAAGATTCCACGGATTTCCTTCCTGCGACTTTCCATGCCTGTGAAAACAAAGTTCCGTGGTTAGATGAGGTTTGATTTCAGTAAACCAATGCTTGTATAGTTGTATGTTATAAGTGCAGGAATAATTATCACACTTACAAAGGTAAGCAAATTTTTCCTCCCGTTTCTCCCGATTTGGAAGGACCTAATCCTTTGGCCACTTATAATCTCCAAAAGAAGTACGCCAAAGCTGAAGACATCAACTTTATGACACCTACCTTGGATCAAATATTCGAGGAGCCATGTATCCACGCAATGGAAAAATTAATTGTTTCATATATCAAGGAGAAATAAGGAAAGAGAACAATTTCTGAGGCAGCCTGTTATGCTACAGAGTTGGCAGATGTTAACATACTCACTGGGTACCACTATCTTGCTTGTCACTGCTTGAGACTGATCAATTTTAAACAACTTTGCCGTGCAAAATCTGCAATCTTGGAATTAAAATCTGCATCTCAGAACATTAGCAGCTTTGAGGTCACGATGTATAATCCTATGTCTAGACTCTTCATGAAGGTAGACGAGTCCCTGACAATGCCATTGATGATTTTGTAACGGTCTCCCAGTGCATGTTGCACTCTGTGTAGGATCTGTATGCAAGTGCATACATGCATTAGATGGATTTGGCAAACTACAGCATGCCAGAAAGTCTGGTAACCAAATATAAGTGCTGGTGTCTGATACTACCGAATAAGAAGTTGTCTAAGCTTTTGTTGATCACAAACTCATAAACAAGAAGCATTTCTTCTTCCAAGCAGAATCCTAAAAGCCTGACTAGATTCTGTGATGAAGCTTGGCTAGGGTAAGGATTTCATTTTTGAACTGCACATCCCCTGAAACAGCTCCCGCGTCGAATCTCTTCACAGCTATTTCTTGCCCGTCAGGTAGCCTCCCCTTTATAGAGATTCAAAACAAAAGTTTTACTATTAGATTGTGTGTTTTGATTTGAAGTCTTGGCCATCCCATATTATTGTCTAGAATACCTTGTAGACCGGTGCCAAAATCCACCTTCTCCGAGCTTATTATCATCGGCAAAGTTTTCTGTTGCTACCTTGAGATACCCCAATACTGTATTGCAGGATCGAGTGCCTCCACATCTTCCTCTATATAAATATATTGAATGGCATTAAGAAAGAGTGATAATATGATCAGTACGACCAACCCGGCATCGGACAACAATAGCAATGATTTTGTGGAGTGCTGCTCTTTCCAGCTACAGAAAACAAAACACAAGCAGCAAGCAATTCAGTGTTATTGAATATGTTAAAATATCTTCAAAGATAAATTTGCACTGCAAAAGCCAGTTAATGAAATGAAAGTTTGTGTCTTGTACCTTGTGCAGAAGTAGCTGCTAGAAATTGGTGGTTGGTGGTGTGCAGGTGTGTTGAGCTCTATAAGTTACAGTACGTAAAAAGGATAGAGCTCATACCGAAGATTGCAGCTAGGAGAAACCACCCTGCTCCTTTAGCCTAAACAACGATCGTCGTTTGATGTAAATAAAATTAGCATAGAAGACATTATCAATAAGGTATTGAACACAACTGACACATTGGCGCCTGTTTAAGTCGGGACTACACTGGACAAGACCGTACAACGATTCGTTGGAAGTCAGATTAGTCTTTCCAGTGGCGAATTTGATCTCAGAATTGCCTAAGGAAGCCTTGTTTTGCAAGGTGGTAATCAATGTAGTGAGGGAATTTTATAAACTGTGGGATGTCAGTAACATTGCCATTAAACATGAGTGCGTAGTACGGCTCATCTGTTAGAACATGAAAGGCAGACGAGTTAGTGAAATATAACAGGCAGTACTCAGAATACCAACCGCCTGTCTTGTTGTGGACAGACGGATGGAAGTAAGCAGCGCAGAACGGACACAATTTTGGCAAGTTTCCACCGATATATCAGCTCTGCAGAGGGCCATGACTTCGCTCTGTCGGGTTTGTGGCCGGCGCTGAAGTTGTAGTAGCCGTAGGTGATCTGAGTGTCCGAGGAACTCGAAGTGAGGGCTTTATTAAGGGTGGTTGGTAAGCACTAGGAGTGGAGTAAGTGTTTCTCCACATCTGCTGTTTAGAAACTCAAACTGTGCAGAAATATTTGGAATGACAGAAATCATATGAACTAACATGAACAAAAACTTGCTGAATTCCATGTTACTAACTGCAATAATTAACTGAATAAGATCAGAAATAATAATATTACAATATATATAAGAGAGACATGATGAATTAAGTACTGAATTAAGAGGACTATTAAGCTGCTGAACTATTTGGAAGAATAATGCATTACTCTAATGACTTGCATTTTCCTATTGATTTGGCCGATTTGGGTAACGCGTACTTTTTAGTGTTTGACTGCTTCAAATTTTAAAGTTGGTCTCAGTGTCAGATTGTAAAGATAATTTCCTCCGTGTCGTATACTACCAGAATTTGAAATAAGCAGAGAGGAAAAATGTTCAATTCGTTGCAGTTAATGTTTCGAAGGGAGTACTATATACTTCCTCCGTTTTTATTGCGGAGGGGAGAAATAACAGAGTAGACACCAAAAAAATGAAATTATTAAGAAAGACAATAGAATATTGATTAAAGGAAAAAAATTGAAAGTGGACTCACATGCAAGTTGGTACATTATTTTATTATATATTATATAAGACAAGGTAAGAAATGCACGCGATTACGTGCATAGTATTTTACATTAATAAAAATGTAATAAAATAATGTACAAATTCATAAATCATTCAACTATATATCAAAAAGTTCTGAGATGTGATTTTTTCATATTATTTAATGTAATATTTTTTTTTATTTTACTGTTTTTATAATTTAGTTACTAGTTTTTGATGCGTGCATAGACCGATGAAAATCTGTATTCTATGAAAAATGATTTTATAGTATATATAATCAAATATAATATTATAACAATAACAATAGAATCATTTGAAAATGTAATTATTTTGAAAAATATTATGACTTGAAATTTCAAAATAGTATAATATACGGTTTTCATTAATTGGAATAATAGTCATTTTCATCAATTAAACTCAATAATAACGCATTTTTGTATTTTAAATTATTTTACAAGTATAGGGTAATTTAGGCAAACAATTATAATTTTTACAATTCATTAAGGGTATAAAAGAACATTTAAGAGGAGGACATCTCTTCTCCCCACTTTCCTTATATAATAGAGATTTAATTAATTTATTTATTTATTTTGGATAAATCTTGATGTATTAATTGTTAGATATTTCCATTTTATCTTAAGTTTTAAAAAATTTCTTGGATAAGATATACTACTTTTTTTATTGTTGTTTTTAGATCTAAGATGTTATTAAGTACGTTGTCCAAATATTTCCTTTTTATTTCTATTTTTATATTTAGTTATTAATTTTTGTTATAAATTTTTTGGATAAAGTATATTCTTTTTTGATTTACTATGTTTATATTTAAGCTATTTTTAAAATCTTTTTAATGGCATCTTGGGGGAAAAAAGGTCAACACAATAATTATTCGACCAAATTTGGATATTTTCTTAATAAATATACATAGATAAAAGTAATGTTTTGGTGACATTACCAGTAAAAAAACGGTGTAAATATTTTGTAACTTCCTAAATAGAAAAAAACGATGCAAGTAAAAAATATCGAACAGAAGAAGTAGTGTACTGTACTATTTATCCGTTTCAAAAATAGTTGTTATACTTGAATATTTTATTTCATTTTTATTGAAGTAATACCACTTTTTGAAATGGATGAAGTATAAATTAGTTGGTTTACCCTTTTTCGAATCATCAGTATTCAACATTCCCTAACATATATAGCTGCATAATCCTCCATCAATTATATTTTGATTGTCTCAGGTCATATTACAAATAGTACAGTGAATCGTCGAGGGTAAGAAAAATTCCGAAAAATGGATAATCTATTTTTTATTCGTTCTTCTGTTTTAAAAATCCAAATTATCGGATATCTAGTCTGAAAAAATGATCAATTCCGGTCCAAGATTTAAAGATAATATGGAAATGGAATCCGACATTTTTTTGAGAAACTTGATATCCATTCCGATCCGATTTACAGCAAAACATATTATATTCTTATAGTTCATATACTTTTATTAACATTTGCAATCTAAATTAGTATTAAATATTAAAAACATAGCATATATTATATGAATGATTAATGAGGATGACAATATACGAATTTAGGCCATATCTCGTTAACTGCTTCAAATTTTATTGAACTGAAAATTCTAATGAACTAACTTATTGGTAACTAATTGAACTTATTTACAAAAACCTTATAAATTCTTAGGATTGAATTTATTTTTTATTAAATTGAACTTGAACTGATTTTTTCTGAACTGGACTTATTTTTACGCGAAACTTATCTACATTAAGTTGACGAAACAGGGCCTTATAATATAAGTACTAGTTTTCTAAAGAAATCAAATTAAAATTTTTATCAGGATCCGCATAAACCGATTTTTATGCAATTATTGTTGATGGAATTAAGATAGTTATGTAAAGTTATAAAACATTATTTTATCTAGTAAAATGGAACTGGATCGATAATTTGATTTCGATCCCAGTTTAAATGGATATCAAAATCCGAAATTCAATTAAAAATCGAACAAATTTCGGATCGGTAATTTCGCAAATCCAGAAAAAATGAATATCCGATCGGTTATTAAAATCAAACTAGATATCGATTTTTGCTGATCGAAGTAACAGACCACCTAAAACTTGAATAGAAAAGAACTCCTTTATTAAGTAGTGATCTAGTTATTGGACAAATTGACGCGTCATTGATACATGAATTCAAAGGCTGTAATGATATATGCCCCAAATATTAAGGAAGTGTCGGTACTACATAATATAAACAATGGAGTTATTAGGTGGGGGATTACTAGTTGGTTGAGGTTTTCTTTCAGAATTAACTGATTTTTTATTTACTTCGCCCCTAGGCTCTCTTAACACCAATAATATAACTCTATTATATAATCAGGGGAGCTATGATGTCTTTATTAAAAGACGTAAATACCTTAATGATGATAAAAGACTAATTGTCTTAATTGAAAGAATATAATTTTCTTTATTTTTGTACTTTCCAGACTACTCCGTAAGCAACATAAAAAAAATATTGACTCATTTTTCCCTCATAATAAAAAAAGAAAGTTTAATTAATTAGTGTAAAAAATCAAATAAAATACATTAATTACATTTGACTAATTAATTTCCATTAAATAATTAAACAGTGCAAATTATTATGAAAAAGTTTAATTAATTAGTATGAAAAATCAATATACAATAATTAATTACATGACCAAAATAGGTACATCGGATGCACAATAAATTTACTGTGGCATACCAAATATAGGTGGACCCATTTGGTTAATTTAGTAACTCTTTTTTATATTATTTATTTCACTTATTTTTATTAGGAAAATTTGTTGGAAACTACCTACATTTTTCAAAACTTTAGAAATAACTACCCACTATTTTTTTATTAAAAATAACTACCCATATTTTACCAAACCATTGTAAAACACTACCCAAATTGGTTTTCAGGCCAGTTTTCATGTTTTCTAACCAGTTTTCCGATTTCCCTCTTTATTTCTCCTTTCATATTCATACAATAGATTTTCAGATTTTTCAGACCACCTCAATCTTTCATAATCTTCCCCTGCTCTCCTTCGCACCTAATCCTCTGCATCCAGCGCCCCCATCCCCACCTTCTCTCCTCCTCTCATTCAAACCACCACCACAATAATCCAATCTTAAGCAATCAATTGGAATTCTAGAAACACATTTTCGATCAAAATTCCAGAATTCGAAGGAAGAATTGGAATTTCAGAAACGCATCTTCGATCAAAATTCTAGAAATTCGAGCTGATACAATCAATTGTCTATTCCYGAAATTCTTTGATAGCAGGCGAACGCATCTTCGATCAAAATTGAATTATTTTGTGATTTAAAGACTGTGAAGAAGGAAACAATTCATGGCTGAAATTGTTTTTGCTGATTTTTTGTGTGAATTTTTGTTTTTTTTGTGTGTTTTGTTCTTGTTTCTACTTATTGTGATTTTGGGGCTTTTCTAAATTATTGGGTTTTTTTTGCAATTATGGGGTTTTCTTCAATTTTTGATCTACATGAACGGATGATGAATCGATGCAACATTGCTTMGGGAAATTTACTTTGATGTGCTCTTTCAATGTTAGAAGATGGAAGATGATTGACGAACAATTAGGTTATTTTAAAGTGATGATTTAATTGGGTTTTTTGTGCAATTGAGGGGTGAGGGCATGGATGTGGCGGTAATGGTGGTGGGTGGGGCTTAGCTTGGTGGTAATGGAGCCATGAAGGTAATGGAGGTGGTGGCGGTAGATGGAGGTTGCGCTGTTTGGAGGTGGGTGGGCTTGGTGGTAATGCATCCAAGGAGGTAATGGATCGGAGGTGGTGGTGGTGGTAATTGAGGTGGGGCTGTTTGGAGGTGGTGCTGCTTGTGGTGGCTGTAATGGAGCCATGGAGGAGAGAGGAGAGAGAAAGGAAAGAAAGTGAAGAAGAGGTGGGACCCACACGCTGGAATGGTTTTTCATTTGGCCTGAAAACCAATTTGGGTAGTGTTTTACAATAGTTTTGTAAAATGTGGGTAGTTATTTTTAATAAAAAAAATAATGGGTAGTTATTTCTAAAGTTTGAAAAATGTAGGTAGTTCCCAACAAATTTTCCTTTTTATTATGATTTCGTAACTCCATATATGTTGAGTACGTGCTTTCGGAACTACACTAGTTTGTGTGTTCCGTTATACTTCTGCTACTGTTGAGTGCATATAGGCCAGGGCCCTTGATCTCATGGGCCAAGGAAAAGTCTTAATTGAGAAGTTGTTGATGTAAGTTTCAATTTTTTCACTATGTGTGTGATTAATTTTATATATTTTAAAGTAATTGAATTTAATTGTTTAATCAAATGCTTGATTTAATTTGTATTTGGACATTGTTTTGTAGTGTCCTAAGCAAGTTGGAAGAGTCGAGTGTGGATACTATGTGATGATATATATGTGTAAAATTGTCTCCCTTGTATCCCAAAACGAAAGCAACTTGAGAAAGGTTAAGTATTTAATCACATACTTTCAATATTATTCTTAATAATTAATATTTTTTTAATGTAACTTTGTTACTAACTTATTGATATTTTTTTGTCCAATATAGGATTTCTCTTCAAAATGATATTCTCAAGCCAAAGTTGATGATATGCGCGAAATATGGTGTAGATATTTTATTGATCATTGTTTGTAGGTTTTTAAGTTCCAAGACCAATATTATGCTTTTGGATACTCTCCTAGTGTTTCATTGTTCCATGTTTTAGGAGATAAAACTTAAATACCATGTATTTGTATTTATGTTATAAATACGTTTTTTTTGGATTATATCAACATTTGTCTCTTTCTCATATATATCTGTCTCTTATACACATCTAGATGTGTATAAGAGACAGCACACACACACACACACACACACACACACACACACACACACAATCAAAGCATACGCGCCGTCTATTATATAGATAGGAAACTTGATCTCGCGTCGTTTGTTACGTTAGAGGCGACGCATATGCTACCTATCGCGTCGTGTTTTCAATGAAAAGCGATGCACATGCTATGTTTCGTATCGCCTCTTACATTAGAGGTGACGCATATGCTACCTATCGCGTCGCCTCTTACATTAGAGGCGACACATATGCTACCTATCGCGTCGCCTCTTACATGAGCGGCGAGTGGCGAAGCATATGCTATCGCCTCTTACATTAGTGGTGACGCATATGCCTGTCTCTTATACACATCTAGATGTGTATAAGAGACAGCTCATATGCTACCTATCGCGTCGCCTGTTATAGAATAGGCGATGCATGTGGTACCTATCGCGTCGCCTCTTACATGAGAGGGGACGCATATGCTACCTATTGCGTCGCCTCTTACACTAGAGGCGTCGCATATGCTATCGATCGCGTCGCCTCTCCCTCTTACACCAGAGGCGACGCATATGCTACCTATCCCGTCGCCTCTTACACCAGAGACGACGCATATGCTACCTATCGCGTCTCCTCTTACACCAGAGGCGACGTGATAGGTGACGCATATGCTACCTATCACGTCGTCTCTTACATGAGAGGCGATACATATGCTACCTATCGCGCCGCCTCTTACATGAAAGGCGACGCGTATGCTACCTATCACATCGCCTCATACATTAGAGGCGACGCATATGCTACCTATCGCGTCGCCTCATACATTAGAAGCGACGCATATGCTACCTATCACAATGCATAGAAAATAGCCTATTGTGTCGCCTCTTATATAGGAGGCGACACATTAGGTATGACACCTATCGTGTCGGGGGCTATTGCGACGACCCAAAGGCAACGCAATATGCCATTTTCAGGCGACGCGAAAGGTTTTTTTTTAGTAGTGAAAGTATTATATTGATCAAGATTTATTATAAAAAAAGAGAGAAAATTAGATTGAATAGCCTCATAGTTTGTACCTAAATCCGCAAAGATACAAATCCAAAAACTACGACGACTTCGAGTGACTTTTGATTTTGTGAGTGGTTTGTGTTTTGTGGATTAAATTTGAGAGAGATTTTTGAGAGCTTTTGCATTCGTTGATCGAATATTGATTTTCGATGATCGATTGTTGATTTTTGTTGATCGAAGATGATATTTTTTGTTAATGTTCGAATAAGCGCCGAAAGCATGTATTTATAGGCGTTTTGGAGAACGATAAGATAACAAAGACGAATTCTATCTATCTTTTAATTTGCCTGATATCTTTGGAAATTTTTACATCTCTATTTTCTAGATTTATCCTACAGTCAGGGAATATCCTAGATTTATATTTTTGCTTCCTTGGAGATCAAGGTTAACCCTCTAGAATATTCCGAATCATTCTAGAATTTTCTGGATTTTTCTTAGAATTTCTGAATTAATTTATTTTCGCAAATTATTTCGCAAACTTATAAAAATCATTGAAAATCATAGAAAAATAAGAAAAATTATTTAAAAATACTGGCGAACTCACAAATGAGAAGAATAAGATGAGAATGAAAAATCTTAGAAATAACCTTTAGTAATAATTCTTAAAAATTGTTTTGCTAAGAAAAATGGACTAAAAATAGAAAATGATTAAAATAAATATTTTTCGCCTATTATTGTGCCGCCCTTGGTGTATGATTTTAAACTCAACTTTAATTCAACTCATGCAAATGTGTCTGATTTGTGGATTTTTTCGCAACATTCGAAATCAAATCTATTTCAAAATGTCGTACTTTTCCTCAATGGTTATTCAATTTGGGGAGATACTTTTGGGTGTCTACAATCGACCAAACCAACAATTCCCCAATTCATTTTTTCAAAACTAACAAGTATCACTACGCCAAAATGAGCTTTTTAAAGCGTTGAAAATGCTTATTAAAAGCGTTTCCATAGGCGCTTTTATATGGGGGCGCTGGGAAAGAAATTAAAGCGCTTCCCATAAGCGCTTTCATTAAATGTACCGCTTTTAAAGGATTAAAAGCGTTTCTACTAAGCGCTCTAAATAGTGTACTTTGGCGCCAAAATTTTGGCGGTTATATATATGTATATATATATATATGTATGTATGTATATATATATATATGTATATATATATATATATGTATGTATATATATATGTATATATATATATATATGTATACATATATATATATAGGAACCTGTATCGAATACGATTCAATTTGC
Organism: Bassia scoparia; assembly: GCA_008642245.1. NCBI lineage: Eukaryota > Viridiplantae > Streptophyta > Magnoliopsida > Caryophyllales > Amaranthaceae > Bassia > Bassia scoparia. The sequence continues at coordinate 78,680 of SNQN01001810.1, forward strand.
AATTTACAATCTGATACTAAAAAGTATTTACTTCATTGATATTACCAAAAGTTCATACATAGAATTTAAATTTCTGGATTAAATTCAATTTGTACAAATTTAAATTGAATTTGTACAAAAAGAATTAAATTCAATCTATACAAAATTCAATCTGTACAAAAAAAACCTAGACAAAAAACAAAAAACCAACAATTTGAGAACTTGAAAACGAGGCCTGAGGCCTACGTCGCTGTTGTTGCTGACTACTATGTCGTACTAGGCTGCTGCTTCTGCTGCTCTGTCGCTGCCACGACATATTACACACCCTTTGTTGCTGCGTGTGGCTGCCTACATCCACTGAAACGGAGGCCAAAGCCGCGCCCCTGCCCAGGTGTTGCTGCTGGTCCGAGCTCAAACCACCACGGTCATGCTCTTTTACCAGCTCAGCCCCACGTCTCAGGCTGGCTATGATAGTGCTAAATCAAGACTTACGTATTTGTTGCCCTTATCACAGCCCAACCCATACTCATACGCACGTAAGTTAAGAAACCCATACCTTAATCGTTTCGATTTTCGCAAATCAAACCTCAAACTGAATCAGAATTGTGCTCAAAACATGATGCGAATACTCCCTCATCAAGAATAGCTTCATTGACGATGAACACACTTGACTAACCCATCAAATAACCAAACTTAAAAAAAGAGCAAAATAAATGCGAAAAGACCAAAATCACGTCTTTCAATCCTTAACAACGAAAGGAACCAATTCACTAACTTCATCCATTATTGCCTAAACCGGTGTGATTAGGCTCAAAATACCAATAATTAGATGTAATATAGTTCGAAAATACCTGAAAAGCTTTAAAATAAGAAGATAACACTATTGCTGTGTTTCTATCACATTCCCATGAGAATCTAACCATTTTTTATGACGTCATGTTTTTGCGCGTTGAATATAGTATAATGAATAAATAAATAAAAGCCAGTAGCCTAGTAACAATAGAGATGTCAAGCACAAGGCCTTGCACCATATAGTTTTATCTAAACCAATTACAAGTCTAATAAGTTTGGCAATTCATGTCCTTTATGCTGAAAAAAATCCAGTGTATCAACTATGTCCTTCAACAACAAAACTACATTCATAATTCTAAATCTAGTAATTTTAAAACGTTAATCTTTGTATAACTGCATCATTCAAATTAAATCAGTCATGTGTTGAAGTGAGAAGAAACGAATTACTTAAGGCAAAAAGAAAGAACTGATATGTCCAAATTAAAGACCCTTATCAAATCAGTAACATATCCATATCGCATTTGACTATGAAAGAGCACAATTTATAAGACCTTATTTGACATCGACAATACATTATTATAGGCAATGATCATTCTTAAAAAGATTCAGTGAAACTTTCAGCACAACACAAACCTGCTCACATAAACACAAGACAATATGTCAATACCTGACCAAAGCTGAAAACAGGAACCAAATGGGAGCCCATTTCCAAAGCTAATCGAACAAATCCTTTCCTATTCCTATGATAAAACACCTGCAATAATAAAGATAACCAGAAATCAATTTCCAATTATCAAAAAACAACCCAAAATTGAGCATTGGTATAATAAGTATAACGTCATGGATGTTAAGAATTTGACTTAACACCCAAAATTGAGCATTGGTATAATAAGTATAACGTCTTTGTATAATCGTTAATTTATCACCCAAAACAACTGACTTATCTTCTATAAAAAATAAAACGAAAAGCAACTGAATAATCCATTTTTTCTGTAATAAAAAAATATCTGAATTATTACAGAAATCAGCCGCCCCTGAATTGGCAAAAATTTGATAAACTGGTAACAATTGCGCAGCATACAAGCAAATTAAATACCCTAATTCCACCATACCATTTTATAATTCACAATTAAGAGCAAACTAATTAAATCAACCAATAAAGATGATTAAACCTAATAATTACACGAAATACGCAAAATCATTGCATAAAACCAACTGAAACTAAGCATAATCAACATCATCAACAAAATTAACTAAGCATAATCAACATCATCAACTTACAACATACGAAGTAGAACCACCAAGCTATCAATTTTGCCCCAAATCACTGCCCCAAACTCCAGCCCTAAAACCACATGTATAACGGCCCTTAAATCACCCAACTACAGCCCATAAACCACCAAAATCGCCGACCCTAAACCACCCAAAAATACCAAATAATTCACAAAAAATCTAGCAAATAATTTGAACCTCACGCCCTAATTAAATCATAATTTGAAACGAAAAATCCTAAATTCGAACAAAACTCAAGTTTCAATAAAAGAAATCTAAATCTAAATCCACAGCCCCATCAATATCGAACAGAAAATCAACAAAAATTGAACAAAAAAATACCTAATTTATTGAACTTAACTTAAATTAAGCTGAAGTAAACAGGCACCTAAAAGTACCCGTTGTTCTTAGCTTAACCCTACATTGTGGCAATAAAAATAAAATAATGAATTTATAAGATGCTTATACAACATACATTTAATCTTGAGATTGGATCTCTTTAATTAGCAAGATCATGAATAATATTAGAATTCGTAGAACATGTAGTGTAAAAGTGTAGAACAATATGAGAGTTTTCATAATTTTCATCTAAGAAGAGTTCTCATGGGATCCTCTCTCAAAATGATTTTATTTGCTCAATTATACTGTGAATAATTTAGATGATTCTATCAAATTGAAAACAATATCAACATTCCGAATGGAAACAATAAATTGGGACCTAAATTGTTCATAGCTTAGAGTCCTTAGACCGTCGTTAGACGCATTTGCATTATACATTTAATCTTGATATTAGATCACTTTGCGAAATTATGAATAATATTAGAATCACGTAGTCACACTTGTAATCTAAATGACATTATGTCATCAATTAGCTTATCCATAGAAAAATTCGAAGGTCTATTTTTCAGCAATGACTGCTTAGATGAGTTGGCTAATGCCTTTGCATTTTGCATGAACTCGTCTTTCCTGCGGTCCATTAGTTCTCTTACCAAATTCCCAATAATCACTCTATCACTTGTGTCCTTCATGTCTAATCCAACCTTCCAAACATGTGAAACATACCTGCTAATCACCAATTGATCCACATAGTGAGGCCAACATATCATCGGAATACCTGCAACAATACTTTCTAGTGTCGAGTTCCATCCACTGTGTGTCAAGAACCCACCGATAGATGGATGAATTAGAACATCCTCTTGTGGAACCCAAGTAGTCACGTACCCATTCTCCTTCAAACCTTTTAATAAATCACTAGGGATTTGTTCAGTCCTGTTCCTATTCAAGGAACTTACAAAGAAAATAGTGGAATGTTAGGATGAATAATAATGACTGGGGATGACAGCTGGCACGTACATGTCTTTCGTCAACATCCTGTGAATGGACACTAGTCTCCTCCCGTTAACTTGCAATATAAGTAAAGGGGACTAACCCGGGGGATCTCCGGGAAAAGCCCCTCCGATGCTTAAGTTAGCAAGGAGACCTAACTGAAGGTCGAGCAAGCTAGATATAGGCACTAGACTGTACTCGGTGGGTTCAGAATTAGATACCTGGAATGGGCTCACCAACTCCCCTTTTATAGGGTTAAGTGAGGAGGCTTTAGGCTCTTCTTCCGATGTGGGAACAAGGAAGAACAACTTTTAGTCAATGTGGGACCAAAGACTGCACATGCCACATTTCATCTTTTGATACAGTGCAATCCTACCCTACTGGGGCCACCCTTATTGCGTGGGTACGTGGGCCCCACATGCTCAAGTGGGACCCACCAGGTGCCACGTGGCGCCTAGCAGCTGGGTAGGGACAATTAGCCCCACGCTTGATACTTATACCGAGGACTGAGAGAGGTTAGGTGTCAAGCGGAATCATGCTTAAAACTCCTCGACCTGGTTGTGCAACTCTCGAGCCTATGAGACTGAGGGTACCCAGTCAGGGATTTACTCATGGAGCCGGTTAGGCTGCTTGCTCGAAGGTCACAAACCAACGACCATGCCGAGACGGTGCCCCCGATGAGGGGAAAATCACCTAGGCTGTTGCGTATTGTTAGCTTAAGTGTAGTCCCTCGCTGAGGGGGACTGACTCTTGATCACGCTTGCTCGGTTAGGGGCTAATAAACCCCATGATGATAAAATCCTAAGGGGCTAATGAGCCCCGAGCTGGCTGACTGTTGAACCTTAATGATACACGCTCGGCCGAGGGCTAGTAAGCCCCAAACTTGACTGAGTGCTGGGCTTATGAGCCCCGGGAAGGGGCATGTAATTCCTTGGATCCCGAGTGATCCCCTGGACTCCGAGGCTAACCTCCGTTTTCTCGAGGGTGCTGTCTCCGAGAAATAGAGCCCCCGGGAAATAGGAATAATGTGAGCTAATCCTAAGGAGGGATTCCCTGTAAGGGTTTTCCGGCCCTCACTCGGGGGCTAACGAGCCCCAAGCATCCCGAGGGTGGAGTCCCGGTAAGGGTTCTCTGGCCCTCACTCGGGGACTAATATGCCCTAAGTATCCTGAGGGTGGGGTCCCGGTAAGGGTTCTTTGGCCCTCACTCGGGGGCTAATAAGCCCTAAGCATCCCGAGGGCGGAGTCCCGGTAAGGGTTCTCTGGCCCTCAGTCGGGGGCTAATAAGCCCCAAGTATCCCGAGGGTGGAGTCTCGGTAAGGGTTCTCTGGCCCTCACTCGGGGGCTAATAATCCCCAAGTATCCCGAGGGTGGAGTCCCGGTAAGGGTTCTCTGGCCCTCATTCGGGGGCTAATAAGCCCCAAGTATCCCGAGGGTGGAGTCCCGGTAAGGGTTTTCTGGCCTTCACTCGGGGGCTAATAAGCCCCAAGTATCCCGAGGGTGGGGTCCCGGTAAGGGTTAGAAGGATTTCCACAAATGTGTACATTCGGGGGAATGGCCTCAGACTCTTGACCGTTTATCTCCCTATCTTGAGAGCATTCAGGGGGATGAACTTAGACTTTCGACTGTTCATCTCCCCACCTTTGCCTATATAAGAGTAACTTTCCTAAAGTTTACTTTCACCTTTCCATTTTCACTTTTACTTTCCAAAGTCCCCATTTGCTCTTTCRTCTCTCTWGAATATCTTTTRTCTSACTAGGAGTRGCTCTRTCRTCTCTCTAAGGCTTTCCCTCTCTAGGCGTTGTTGCTTCTTTGGAGGCTTGYAGTTACACGTGGACGTCTTTCTCCTTCTGTCTTTTAGGTTTCCCCTCGATATTAAGGTATGTTGACTTTCTGACCTTCTTGACTTAGATTTGTTTGCTTTCTTTCCTTCTTTGTGCATGATGAACAACGTRCCWWCRGYTCRCGAGCTTGATAGTCTTATTACATATTCTCCGAGCCGAGGTTTAGTGTTTTCTGACTTGGATATGAATTTCTCTATAACTCCCGAAGATTCCCCTAGGTCGGATGGGAATCCTGATTCCCCGAACATAAATCCTAAGTCCCCGAACATAAATGTTGTAGAGGACTCCCCTGACCCGTATGGTTAGTTGTAGATATGTGAATAGTGTGCCTTATGTTGATAATCTCTCCTTGCCCGAGGGTGCCGTAGTGTCCAGCTATGTAGATGTTCCCGAGGCTGTAGATGCCCTTCCCGTAAATTCTCCTCCGTTGACACCCGAGCCTAAGGGTGAGGAGGTCGAGGTTCCTTCTATGCCTTGGGAGGTAACCGTGTGTAAATCTGATGGCAATGACAACCCCTTATTTAGACGTAGACTTGTGGATAACCGGATGCCTTTCATCGTTGGCAGAATGTCAGAGGCCTCTTCATCCGATCAGGAGGTCCCGGGTCCCGAAAGGGGTCCGGGCTATTTCTTCGTCTTGAAGCATTATCAGCAAAGTGTGCAGACCGACCTGCACCACTGGGAGCTGACTAAGTATTACTTGGAAGCTCCGTATCGATACATTGCCCCGACTCTTGATCAGTCGGTGCTCACCCCGCCCCCGGCGATCGTGGCTGTCTATAAGGGTCATCTTGACATGGGTCTCTGTTTCCCTCTCAAACCCTTCATCCTCGAGCTCCTCTTGGTTTATAACTTGGCTCTCCACAATCTGATGCCGAATTCAATAGCAAACATCCTTGGATTCTTATCTGTCTGTCGGTGGATGGGCTGACCTCCTACTCTCTCATTATTTCAGAATATTTTTAAGCTATCTGCTTGTGTGGGCACTGAATATGGTCCTGGATGGTGGATTTTCCAGCCTCGGCCTCAATACAAAGTCTTGAATCGGGCGAGGTCTAGTTGGAAAGGCTTTCGTCGGGAGTTTGTGTTTGTATACAGGCCGGAGCCTTGGAATTTCCCCCGGGTGAGGACATTGAATCGCCCGAATCTGGTGCTCAACTACAACATCCCCCTTATGAATAAATCTGAGGGGGTTGTTGCTTTCTTTTTCCTGAGGGAGAAAAAGTGGATGAGTGGGGAGAAGTATGTCTTCCCGGAATTGATCAGAAAATGGTTGCCCGACTGTGACATCCTACAGAACGAGCACTTCTTGTCCATGTGTCATCTGAGCAGGAAAATGTCGCCTAGTAGGGAGCCTATCTGGGGGTGACCGAGTCGTTACACTTGTATTCTCGTCATGTCACTTAATGTTATTTTTGCTATTTTCCAGAGGCAGGCAGATTCGGGAATCGAGAAATGGAGGAAGTATTTTCAGCTGAGGACTTTCTTTTTCTCTCCCTTGGTGAGGACATGGAGTAGGATCATATTGCAGTCCCGAGCCCTGCGGACGTGAGTGGTTTGGTTTTTCTCTTGGATTTCTTACCATTCATTTACTCATGCCTCTATTTATCCTGTTGTGTCTTAATAACTTGGTGAACTGTGCAGAATCCAAAGAAGAAGTTGTCCGATGACATGGAGCCGCTTCAAGAGGATGACCCTCATCAGTACCACCCTGAGCTCCCTCCTCCCTGTCCTCCGCTGGTAGATAACTTCCAGGGGTACGAGGGTAGCCTTGCTGGGGACCAGGCTGGAGATGTGGTCTTTCGAAGAAAAAGGGCTCGGGTGAATGCCGAAGCTGGTCAGATCGTCCCCCTCATTCGTCTCGGGGAAGAAGGGAAGCAGAGGAGGGATCAAGTGGCTCTGTCCGATGTTGTTTACCAAGAGGACATCGACGAGCTGAAGAAGCCAGAGTCTCAAGCCCGAGAGGTGGGAGATTTGTAGAAAACTTGGCTGGAGGTAGGTGTTTTGATTTCCCGGGGTGATACACTTAGTTTTTAATTTTCTTGATCTGACCCTTGTGTGTGCTTCATTACAGCTGACCGTGAGGATGCAAGCTTTGATTCTCCACCATGAGTCCACCCAACAGACCCTGTCTCGGAAAACGCAGATCATCAAAGACAAGGATACGGAGCTGAAGGTTCTCAAGGAGGATAAGGACAACCTGCTGGCCTGGAAGGAGGCCAACAAAGACTGTGTCCTGGAGTGGGACAACCTTAAGGGGTTGGTGTAGGACGTGGGCCGCGCCCTCAGCGTATAGCGGGCGCGCGGCTTGGTACTACATCGAGGTGCTTTTGCGTGGGCTTGAGCCACGGAATCCCGCACGTGAGTGCGTTGGGGTAGTGTTGTCGA